>CATIWR010349798.1:0-13551 GCA_949677035.1 Omphalea diandra
CACTGTCCGAGTAGAAGATGGGAGATTAGCACCTGATTTAGGATCCAATGCCCAGGTTAGAAGCTCCTCTCCACAGAAATCTCCTTCTTTTAGCAAACTGCGGTTGAAGAAACCACTCCTCCCACCATCTGTAGTTACACTCTCAAGGCGACCGCGTATGATAAGCAGCATTTCATCAACTGGATCTCCTTCTCGAACTATGTAAGTACTCTCTGTAAATAAGCACGGTTTTAGCCGCTCACAAATGGCATCAAGCAACCTCTCGTCCATACTCTCAAATAGAGGAACCTGCAAATTCCAGGGAATCAATTGACAACAAACAAAACATGATGCAGTTAGCACCAATGGCACAACACAGTCAATTTCAGAAAGGGACAAAGTTGAAGGAATGCATGGATGATAGAAGGAATGCTAAAAGTGGGAGCTCACCACTTGTTCTACATCATCATATTTAAAATAAAAAAAAACCACCTTCTCAACAACAAATGATCCTATCTGCCATATTGAACCTCTGCTTGTGTCATATCATGTAACATAGAGAAGCATCTAATCTGGGAAAACCTATATGCAAAACAATTAACTTAAGGTCATGTTCTACATCTCCTATAAGTTCAGATTGCACAGAGTTGGAAAATAATAAAAAAGATTTGAGCATAACTTATATACAGGAACCAGTGAAAACTTACCATTCTAATATTCATCTAAGGACACAAATTCTGGGGAGTTCAACTATTTTGTAAAGGAACCAGTGAAAGCTTATCGTTCTAACATTCATCTAAAGACATCTTCTGGGGATTTCAGCTATTAGCATTTGAGATGTTTTCATGCTACTGCATAAAGAAAAAAGAAAACTAAGTTCCATACAATTTGCAAAAATACAACACGTTTTTTTTTTTCCTTGATCCCATGGAAATAGAATGCTGATGCTTTAAGAAGAAAATAAAGACTGGGTATAAAGATCCCCTGGGAAGCTTGATCAAACTCAGGTAATAAGGGTACTGTAAAGGATTAAATTAATTCATCGATGTGTCAAAATTTGTACAGTTTCCTTGTCTGAACACTATGCCATAAATTGCTTCATAAGCGGGTTAAAACTACAAATCCAAATGGGGATTAGGATTTTCAATCCAAAGCATGGTTTTAAATCACGGTAGTGGTTGTGTGCAACAATAATGGCAACTGCTATGCATTTTTTTTTTCCACAAAATTGCAAAATATTGCAACTAAGAAAAAATTGACATAATTTGCTAAAATTAACAATTACAATTAACTAATAAGCATAAAACACAATAAATAGAGACAGAGAGTCTATATTTTTTTTTCAAAATTAATAATCAATTCAAATAAGTAACATCCATGGACATTACAGCCCTAAGATTAAGTTTTTGTAAGCAAAAAGAAAAGGATGTCAGAGTTGTGAAGCATGATCTAGCCTAGCCTGAATAACACCAATGCAGAGTTAGCATGACAGTCTCGCTTAAAGTTAAGGAAAGTGAGATGCTCTATCAGTCTTAAGTAACGGCCTTAACAGCCGTTACATTATAATTCAATGGCCATTATCCAATACAAAAACTTTCTGCATGTTAAATATCAGGCCTAATGGTAATGGCTACCTAAAATACCATTACGTTATTTAAATGCATGATATGAAGGATTTGCTTCATGCCTATTCATTGGCAAAGTTGCAAGAAGCTTATCTATCTGCCCTTCAAGTGAACTTTTTTGTTTGTCCCTCTATTTTTTTGTCCCTATAGAATTGTGATTTGAAGCTCCAAGGCCAGATGAAACAATAGACTCAGTCTCGCTCGCACATGAATTACAAAAAAAACAGCAAAGCAACAAAATTAAAAACAACTTACTCTTCTAACCAATGCCAAACAGAGGTGTCGTTTGATGTCTCTCCTAAGATCCTTGGGTAGGCTCTGCACCAAACTCTCCTCATCCACTCCGCGTGTTTCTAACCACTTGTACTGGTCATAGCGCCTCACCCGTTCCCTAAGTTCTTGTGGAAGCAACCGATGATGCATCCATTGTTCTGAGTCACGCCGTTTTACCCTCATTTCTTCTAGTCGTATAGTAAGTGATTGAAGATAAGTCTGTACCAATAGAAGAAAAATATTGACAATTTTAGCACTATTTATCATACTTCAAATATCACCAATTATTTTCAGAATTGATCAGAAATTAGCAGCAAATTTGCATCGAGTGCCAATAGGAAAGGAAGAGTTCAAATGTGTTTCTTTTCCCTCTCATGGATTTTGCATAACATGTGAACACAGATGTGACATATAAACACAATCATGTGAATATCTCGTTTAATTTATTCTACCTAATTAGAGAATTCTCACACAATTTTTCACAATTGAAATGTTACGATCTCCGTACTGCTTTGTTCTTTAGTTATTACAGTGTATATGCCACTCTTGATGTAACACCAGGAAGCTAGTTGCTTTGTTTAATCCTAAATTATTCAGCTATATTATCGGGTAGTAACAGATTGAGCAGAAGAAACATTGAAGAGCAGTTTCAGTCATATTCACCACATTGAGTTGGGTTCCCTTCACCACTTAACTGTTTTCAGAACTCAAATTTTTCTTTACTTACCATAGTTCTTGACCAAAGTTCAGAACATAAAAATCCAATGGTCATGCCTGCTACAGAGCAGTCACGTACTTTTAATAAAGTAAGAAAGAGAGATTTCCATATCAGAAACACAGCAGGAAGAACTTTGTGTCACTTACCTGCATGTTGCCAATCAGAAGTGCAAAAAGGATGAGACCAAGTATAGCTAGAGCAATGGAAAATATAACCTCTCCAGGATAGGTGCTGGTTTGAAGCCCCTGGCCAAGTGTACTGTAAATGAGACAAAAAAGAAATATTTTAAGAGCTAAAAAACCATTCCTATGGTACCATAACTTCACCATTAAAATGATTAATAGCACCCATTGGGGTGAATAATTTTTTATTTTACAGATTGATCACTGGGAGCCCATTACCATGTTATTTTATGTCCTCCACATTATAGCATTATATTGCTTGGTGGTAAATTTACATGTGGATATAGAAATATCTGCATGGAATATAGGGCAGGCACCCTTCAGCTATAATA
Organism: Omphalea diandra; assembly: GCA_949677035.1. Taxonomy (NCBI): domain Eukaryota; kingdom Viridiplantae; phylum Streptophyta; class Magnoliopsida; order Malpighiales; family Euphorbiaceae; genus Omphalea; species Omphalea diandra. Next base: position 3,110 of record CATIWR010349798.1, read on the forward strand.
TAGATGCTCTCTAATGTCATATCTATCCTCTCTAAATATATGGAATACACTGGAATATTGCACATTTATGTTCCTCAAATAGGGTTTGCATAAGGTAACCACATCTCAACTAAATGGTGTGGGTAAAGAGGATAGTCCAAGATGTATGATACATAAGATCATCATGGTAGGAATGTGGATGCTGAAAGTGCTGAAACTGAAAATCAGTATGGTTGAGGATTTCAAAGGTGGAATACAAGGACGGATCTGAAAAGGAACGTATACATTCACCAAGGAGAAAATAACGCTTATCATTGAAAAGTTGAGAGGGGAGATTAAGATAGTCTGAACTCATGCATCGTAGGCCAACAAATGCACCAGCATGGAAGGTTGACCACTTTACTATGTTTATATATGTATATATTATATGTTCATGATTGCGTGCATAAGTCATATGTGCATGATTGCGTGTATATGTCATATGTGCATGATTGCGTGTATATGTCATGTTCAACCAATTAAAAGATATAAAAGAAAATATGAAAGGAGTGTATCATCTACCTCAAATTCTGAAGCCCCCACCACAAGCAATAGCAATATTTAGAGATGAACTTCTTAGATGAGGCAACACCGGATGACAAAGCATTTGTGTAGATTCCATAATCAAATGGTCCATTGTCATCTTCTGCTACACATTTTGACTGAAGAAAATCATTGCTGGTTTTGTTCCAGGCAGCATAACCATCCATATGTTGGTTGCCACAATACAAGAAATTTTCATTGCATTGTGTGTTATTGTGACAAGCCCTTTGCCAGCATGTATCCTGTCGTTCTACAGCTAACAAATACCAGAAGGCACCAACAATCTGCATGATACAACAGAAAGTGCCAAATTCTGCTAATAAGAATCAGTTGTTAGCTCCATCTAAATGTTGAAACCTGAGGACACTAACAATAAGATATAGCACTATAAGATAACCAAGAAAGGGCAAAAAAGTATAAGTTTGATCATTATAAGAAACAGTCAGAAAACAATGATATTAAGGAATGAAAACTCAAACACGAAGCAAACATTGGCTTTGCAATCCTCTAATGCCTAAATGCCCAATAGCGTAGAAGTCCAGATCACTGATATGATCCTATGTCAATACCTCTCTTTATGAATAAACAAAGTTCTAGTTTACTTGAGCGAGATAGGATTATAAAGGAAGAGAGCTATCCCACATTATGGAATCTATTTTCAATGGTCGCTTAATGCACCAAATAACTAAATAAATAAATAAATAATTCACATGTATAAAACAATCAACAAATAATATAATATATGATAAGCCTAGCTACATCCATACTATAAACAGCACTGAGTAACACACTAAGAGATGGGTAAATACATGTTACAGCATTGTCCCTATCTGAATATATTATAATCCACAGAATGTTATACACATCATGGAGAAAATAAACAAATATGCAACAATAAATTCAATCGATAAGAAAAAGAAAAAAACTTACATGACTAGCGAGCATGTACAATAGCAAATAATATGCAGCACCTGCCCATGCAGTTTCAGCAAAGACTCCTGTTGTTCTTTTCATTTCTGAAGTCAAGGGTAAGATGCGAAGACCCCTAGGTATATACTGAAGCAAGATAATGAAAAGTAAGGCCTTTTTTGTTGCCAAGACATCCGAACCTTTTGATCTCTGAAGAAATCTCCAAACCACAATCTGCATATGAAGAAATATAAATAACTGATGTCCTGCAACTTAAAAATATGATATGATTATGCATGCACACTAAAATTACAAAGCTCCTTCATTATTCATTGCCAGTTTGTCACCTTCTGAAACTATAGTGCAAAATTCCAAAAACGTTTTATATCAACATTGGAAATCAAAACGATGCCAGTAAGTTCCTGGCAGAGCTTCGCCAAAGACCTTCAATCTCATCTGACTAATTTAATTGGATGGAAAACCTCACTGTATAACAAGAAAACCAAACTCTTAAAAGAAGGATTATTATATGAGAAATGTAAGACCAGGCTTTACGACCGTAAAGAAACTAGAGACTAGCTGCATCATCAAAAAAAGCACAACATACCAGAATACATGTTTGAACATGGTGCAATATTACGAAAATCAAAGCTCATTTTTTGTTTGAACCAGATGGCTTCGTTACAATTTCTAGTTCCTAGGGAGAATTTTGCCCTGGTTAACTGAAAGTCATATAGATTTTCCAAGTAAATATTTTCACCAGTGATGATCTTAAAAAAACTAAAATTTTACCTCAGAGCAAATTGTAACTGAAAAGTTAATATCATATACATATATACAGTGAATAAACCATTTGGATGCAAGTGAAATAATACATATGGCAAAGTATATCAGCAGCCAGGAACTTTATTAAATAACAAATGGGCGAATAAGAAGCAAACAGCCTATGAAATATTAATTATAGCAAGAAACTAATAAATATAGTTAAGCAATCAGAACCAATGTCAAAAACATGAGAGAATAAGACAAATCTGATAAGATTATATTAGACTAATAGATACAGATGCAGCAAAAACTAAAACAGACCCAATGGCAATGCCTTTTAGAATGGTAGAACATTTGAAAAAATGTTTGGCAACCACCATCCATGTGCATAATAAACAGATTTTATCACAAAAACACACAAAATCACACAAGGTGCACACACAAAGCATATAAAAATTGGCAACGAGAAAGTAGTAGATAGCATATCAGTATGTACTTGGACATAGAAGCCAAATAAATGATAATAAAAATTAACTGCCTGCTTCGATGATTCTGTTTACAGATCTAATGCCACAGAAATGATAATGAGAACTAATAGCCTGCTCAGGTCATTCTTTTTACAGATGTATCACTTTTTAGGCAAAATAACATACATATCAAAAGCCAAGCTATCGCTAATTTTAGGGCCAAGAAATTGTTACATGAGGAAAGTATGCATATATGCTGTGCATAAACATAAACCGATAGGACAGCATTTAAACCTGTGGTAGAGGAAGGACAGAAAGAAAATCAATGATGAAATATTGACGCAAGTATCTTTTGGCTATTTGTGCAGGATCTATCACAAGTTCACCTCGTCCAAACACTCGAGAAGAGGGTGCAATATAAGCTGTTCGGAACTGAAGAGCCATACGAATCAGATAGAAAGCATCAACAATTGTCCGCAAAGTTGTTGCTGTGATTGCTAATTTTCGATCTATTTCAAGACACTGCGATGAATTATTGAAAACTGGAAGATAAAAAAACAGAGGGTCCACAGATATTGCCAGAATACATGATATAACAAATAATCTATTACACAACAGGAGAAACTTGTCTTGAGGATCAAATATCTTTTTTTCTGAAGCTTTAAGATCTTCAGGAAATACTGCTCGAGATACTCCAAATCTTAGTGACCGACCAATAGACTTAAGTCCTTCAGATCCCTTTTGGATTCCTTTTTTGAAAGATCTGGAAGTTGTATCAGTTCCATGACCAGCATGACTAAATCCCTCTATGCCAAACCCACATTTTTTCACTCCTCCATCAGAAGATGATGATAATCTAGAGTCCAAGTCGTCCAACCTAAAATATAGATAAGCAGCATCAATATCTACCATTAAGAAACTTGCATATTCTAAAGCACACCAAAAAAGGAAATGATAAAAAACAATTCCTACACCAATGGGAAAACAACCCTCATGCTCTCATCACAGAAAAGACAATGATTCTAAAGTTTTATTCAACAAGACAAGGAAATGTGATGAAAATTATATATCTAACATGATCCGACTTTGCTGCATGAGAAAGGATAAGAAATGAAGAGTGCCCTCATTACCTGACAAACTTCTCTCTCTGGCCATCCAGGTATTGCGATTTGTAACTACAATCAAACATTAGTTACAGCTGAACATATAAACACCACCTGCAAGCGCCCCCAAAAAAAAAATAAGAATAAAAAGCAACTAGCAGGCAACAATATCTTCCAATTCAGACTTGGAACTAAGTTACTGGTAATAAAGTCAGTTACATGAACTTCAACACCAAATAACTGAAGCAACAGGATCCCAAATGTTGACCAAAAATCTCAATAAAGGTCTCCAATAACAACAAAGCAATGGATTTCAAATAAAAAAAAATATCCAGATTACACTAAATTAGCCGTATCATGACATGTATAAACACCACAGTTTAGTGAGTGAAATAGTACCCAGAGATGCCTGAATAACTGCTCTAACTTGCCTATGCAATCCAAATCTGTAGAACTACATGACCATTCCAATACATGTATGCAAGTGCATGTCTTTTGATGTACCCTTGATATTCCATTTCCTACTAAAAGAAGATGCAAAAGCTTAAATATCATGTTGAACATATGATGCATCATGACTTCAAAGTATGTTACCTAATAGACATCAACTATAACAGCAACCCAAGAGAAAAGCATCAGTTATATTTCCACTTCTTGAATGGGCGTCAACACCAGAAACAGTCAAACCTTCTTCAATGCAATCAAGTAAAGATATCACGTAGTTAAACAAATAACTTAACTATCTGCACAATGCAAAAGTGAAAGTATCACACTTTGGTGTTAAGCCGCAATGTCTGTCTTGCAACTATTCTTGGGAGAGACTTACCTATACTGGATGTGTATAAGGTGCTTAATTACACCCAGCGTACCCAACTTTTTTCCTGCTTGAAATTTGCCTTTCATTTCCAATAGCAGATAATTACATTTAAGCAGAAATCCAGAAATATCACCAACGTAAGCTAGCAATCATTTAAACAATAGCAAAATGAGATGACGACGCAGAAAAAGAATCTCAAATAACACTTGAAAAACTGTCGACTGCATTAGATCTTCAAAAAATACACCGAATTGATTTACCACCGTTGACCACAAAACTCCACCAATTCAAAACCAATAACAGTACAAACAACCAAAAAGAAACAACATCACCGATTTATGCACAAGCAAATTAATTCAAACATCGAAATTCCTGAACTGAAACTCCAATATCTTTAACATCCACAAAAACAAAATTAAGTACGCATGAGCTTGGAATCTAGCACAAATTTCCAGTAACCACGACCAAATAAACAAAATTGAAAATCTGAATGAAAACAGAAACATAATACAAGTAGATATGGAACAGATTTATAAATAAATCAATCTACTGAGAGGATAATAGAACAGATTGCTTGTTAAAACAATCTACTGAGAGGATAAGATTAGATAGATGGAGAAATCAAAAAGAGAAACTTACAGTGGAATAGTTTTGGGGATTTAGTCGATGAAATTAGTTTATGGTTTAAGAAAATCCAGAAAGGAGAGAGTAGATGAAATTATATGTACAAAAGAATAAGGAGCCACTGCCGGGAGAGACACAGAGAGAAAAAACAGGAAAATATCTCTTTACCAGAAATATTTTGTGCAAGTCCAAAATGAGACTAACTGTTTCGGAGTCAACAATATCCAAATTTATCAAATTACTGTGTTACCCTTTACTGACAGAAGGTATATCCCTTTTTGGGCTGATTCAAACAAATTGGCCTACACGGATACTAGGAAATTATTTCCACATAAACTCCTAGATGATTTATTATTTCAGTGTTTTTAGAATCAAACTGTTGAATCAATAAAATTTAAAGTTTTAAAAAATTAAAGTATTTTACTTAAAATTTAAATCTTAAAAATAATTTTATTATATTAATTTTTATTATTTTATATATTTTTTTAATAAAAATAAAAAATATTTTATTAAACTGAACTATTTAAATTGATTGAATTAATTAAATCGAAAATCGAGATTTGAACTCCGATTCAATTTTAAAAACATTTATTATTGTACAAAGTAGTCCTTGAGCAACTGTGCGTTACATGAATAACTTGCTTTTTAAATTATTGGTTAATTTAACACTTAATATTTTACTTTATGACTAATTATAAATAAGTTGTGGATGTTATCAATTACATATATAAATGACGAATCATAGGTGACAAAGAGCAATCTATTTTATTAAACTTTTATTTTAATTAGATTAAAATACTTTATTTTTTATATTTTTTATCGAATTTTTTTAATCTATCAATTTGATCTGCTTTAATCTTGCAGTCTATGGCCGTGAATTAATCAGAGGCGAGATCATGTAGAGACAGGAAGAGAAGCCTGCACTAGTGAGAACAAGGAGTGGAAGTGAAATTGAAATAAAGTGGAACCTTCTCATTTTTTTCCTTTTATCTGTGCTGCTGATACCTCCTCTCACTGTGTTACTCCCGCCTCTGACGATGCTATCATGTCCTTCTTTCGTTATTACTCCTGCTGCTTCGCCTTCCTCTCCTCACTCTCCTCCTTCTACCTTGCTGTCACCTCGTCCTCACCGGTCAAGTAATATTATCCATTCCTTATTTTTGTTCATTTTCAAATAATGCCATTAAAAAAGAAAACAAAGAGAAACGTGTAACCGTGATTTAGTACTACTCATCTATTTTCCTATAAAGATTTAATTTTTTTTCTATTTTCCTCTCTCTCTTTTCAAATTTGATTGATTTTCAAATGCGTTCAAAAATAGATTTAAATGTTTTTTTTTAATTTTAATTTATTGCTTAGATTAGTTATGATCTTTATGATTTGATTATAATTTCTTAAAGTGTAAATGATGGCTTTAGAGATAACAGTATTCGATTGAATATAAAAGCTTCAATAATGGTAGCTTTGACTAGATTTGTTTTATTTGAATTGTAATTTTTGCATTAAATTTTTAAATTTCTTAATAATTTGAATTGTAACTTGATTTATCGCATATGATTTTTGCATTAGATTTTTTTATTTGATTTTTAGTTTTTGGATTTATGATTGATTTTTGAGTTTAAGATAAAAATTAATTTTTTGAAATTTAGAATTATGGCCTGAAAACCAATTTCAAAGCAAATGTAGTTACACTCAAATGATGGGATGTGATTTAAGACTCGAGCAGTACCCTAAAAATGATTGAAGGAGGAACTCAATATAATAATAATAATAATAATAATAACTCTTCTGGGATGTTGGCTGTTGCTTTTTTATTTTAATTTTTCTGAATAAAAGAAAAAAATATTGAGTATTTTAACCCAGAAGTGTTAACTACTCAGTCTTATTACATGTATTACTCTTGATGTTTTTGTTAATTATTTTCACTTGCATTAGCATCCACTTCAGTAATTAATTTTCATTTTTTTAGATTTGAAAGACAAAAGAAAAAAGAATTGAAAATACTTTGTGTATCATCTGATTATGCCGCCTTATTGTGTTTACAGAACTAAGTTTACGGTTTTGTAATTTCTTTAACTGTATATAATTAAAGATAAAATTGTTATTTAATATCAAGTATGAGAAATTAATATTTATTTGTATTTTATAACAAAATTTTAAAATAGACGGTATATATAAGAGCAGTCAATATGAATATATATGATTAATTCAGATGTACCATAGAACAAACCCATATCCTAAATAAACTTCGGCTCAAATAGATCCATCCACTGAGAGCTATATTTATATAACTAGTTTATAAATTTTAGAACAAATCTAAACACCTAGAAACATTAAAAATAATTTTTCTTAATTTAAGAAGATATTTTATGAAAAGTTATCTCATATAATTTTCGTAGATGATCTCAATTTTTTAATTGAAAATGAATATTTGAAATTAATTTCTAATATGTATCTGTTTATTTTCCAAAAATATAAATTTAATTATTTCAATAAAATCTCATTTATCCATTTAAAATAAATAATAGACATTGTCACATATGATAAGCCATGTTAATCCGAATTTTACCTTACAATTTCGTCGTATTTTTCCCATTTTTCATCCTTAAATTACTAATATATTAGCTTTTGCAAAGCTATGATGATGATGATGATACTAGGAAACAAACGTTAGCTTCTTTGTATTAGTTGCATTAACTTTGGAAGTTATTGTAATGATCTGTTGAATCAAAGCATTAGCAATTATGTAATGATCTATGGACAAAGAAAGAAAATGGAAAGCAAGGTTCTAACTTTATTCCAACTTTCATTCTCTTCCATCTGAATTGATTTTAGGCAATTATTGATTCATTCTGAAACATGGTTTCTTGCCTGAATGACAAATCATGTATCAGTCTCTGCAACCTATTTTTCTTTTGGGGCGAATGGTGATACCTTTGACGACAAGTCCTCTCTTCCATTTCCCACCCTCATATTCATACATCGAAATTTCTATCTCCCCAACATTTTCTGGCGAAGATATGAACTCGCCGGCTGGGATTTCTATCCATTGTCCTCTAGGCTTTGTCACTAAGTTTTCTCTGTGTCCTTGCTTTGTTCCATTTGGGAGAGTGAGCCCGAAGTTCACTGGAACTTCCCATCCAAAAGCAGGGTCTTTCAGCATTATTACAAATGAAACCTCATACAGGACATTTCGAGAGAGCTTTGCTGTGTCAAATTTTCCACGTACTTCCAGCCAACAAACGTTTAATAGCTCAGCCACATCCACAAACACATCACTGTCAAATGAGAAATTCCATTACTTTCAACTAAATCCAACGAATGGAAGAAACCGTGAGTTAATACGATCTGATGTTTTCTGTAAATTTTTGCATGTTGGGAAAAAATAGGAGAAATTATAAGATAGGAAGGTCTTGTTAGGAATATAAATGTTGATGAAGTGGGTAGACTGTAGTGTAGTTACCTTGTCTCATTTAGGTAAGGCCAATGCCAGAAACGTTTATCTTCAGCCCAAGTGATCGACAGAGCTCTAGCAAACAAGAAGAAGCAGTTGCTGTTGGATTTGTTGTCGACCCAATATTTCTGCAATGAAGCAAAGAATGGTTATGGTGATGATCAGGAGAAAAAGTACGTATTTTGTTGCATGATTACAACACGACAGATGAGATTGGAACAGGGTTTTTATTGCCTGTCTCTTCTGGTTCAAGAACACTCCATTGCAGAGTTGATCATGCAGCTTATCTGTTGAGGACCTGTCGATTGGTGAGTCTGCTTCTCTTAGTACAGATTCGTAGTTATATGGGAGCTTCACTTGGTCTTCTGATTTGGTCTTAGGGCCACTAACCATAGCATCTGTTACTTTGTTTTCTTGTGATTTTTGTTGGGGCCTTACTGTCTCTGCTTCTTTGTTTTCTGCTTTGGACTTGATGGTTTCATTCTGTTGTTTTGCCTCAGGTTTTTCTTCAATGTATTGTAACTGTTGTTCTTCACATGTCTGTGACAGTGATGCCCCCATCTTTTCAGGATCATCAGTTTCTGCGCTATTCCACTGTACTTATAGAATGATAGATACTAAATATGTGAAAAAAGAATTTATTCAGTGATAATAAGGAATCTGTAAAAGTTGTATAATATTCCCCACTTAGGCCAAGTGGTACTTTAAGCTTTCGGTGGAGATAAGATGTAGCCGGTTCTCTGCCAAGAACGCACTAAACTAGTAGATATAGACAAATGGAACTAAAATTAAAACAGACCCAACTGCAATGTCTCATTAAGGACCATTTTTTACACAAAATTTTCGCTGTTTGATCTGTTAAGAATATCAAGGCTCCGTTTATCTACTCATGCTGGTTGAAATTTCGAAGCCAGCTGGTGCATAGCGCCGCTCGTTATCCTATTTGCTACCTATTATATCAAGTAGCGTCAGAGCACCGCAATAAATATGATCTGCTTTCTTCATCAATTATCCCATTCAATTATCACGGCGGTTCAGTTATTTGTGATTCGGTTTGAAAAATATATATTTCCACACAGTTTTGTGGAATCAAATCTGATTCCAGTTCAATATATTTTAAATTTATTAAATATTAATAACTTATTAATTTGATCTCAAATTCATTTGATTTTATTCCAATTTTAATTTGAGACCAGTCAACAAATGAACCTAAATTTTTGTTTAAAATTGGTTACATGAAATATAAGGCAACTATCTATCCGGTGCTGGCATAGACAGTAAAGCCAGGTGTGGCTGAAGGGGAAAATTATATCGTGACTCCTGTTCACAATATTTTATGGTTTATGGATCTAAAATATGTATAACAATAAATATGAAAGAGCTAATTTTTTCTGTAATTACTGTTTTGTTTTTTAATAATTTTTTTTACTTTAAATATTGCTGTTTTATTTATTTTTTTTAATAAACTTCTTTTTTTATTTTAAATATACATACGTGTACTTTTATACATCTCTTTTTTTTAATTTTTAATTACATTGACATTATTATTATTATTATTATTATTATTATTATGTTTTAAAAATAGACTTATTTTTTCACAAAAAAATTAGTATAAATTATAGGTTTGTCAATTTTTATATTACAAAAAAAATTAAACTATTTAACTATAAAAAATGAACTTATAGTTTACTAATAATAAATTTATAGTTTATACCAAATAAATTTACAGCTTATAAAAAATA
>CATIWR010349806.1:0-21170 GCA_949677035.1 Omphalea diandra
AATTTATATAAATTATCAATTATTAATAACAGTTATATTTGTAATTAAGAAATTATAATTAAAAAAGGAATATACATTTTTATTAAGTGGAATGTACATTTTCTGTTAAGTGGAATGTACATTTCTGTTAAGTGCAATGTACATTTTAGCGGTATCGGTTTTGGTGGTTTTCGTGGTACTCGGTATCGGTATTATGATTTTTCGGTTTCGGTATTCGCGGTATCGGTAAAATTCGTCGTTTCGGTATTCGCGGTATACCGATTACACCCCTAATTGCACAAACGCATAGCCATATGCACAACCATGCTTCGCAACATACAACTACCGCATCGCCATGCGTCTCGAGCTGTAATTTAGGATTCTTTTCTTTGTTAGTTGTTTTTAAGTTTTTTTTTACTTGTTTTTTAGTAAGTATCTTGTCTAGAATATATTTTCTACTTAGATATGACTTTGTTTAAGAATATAAGATCTTTTCTTTATAAGAAAACTCTCTTTATAAGCCTTTATATAAGCCATAGTCTTGTATTACGAAAAAAAAATTAATCTTTAATTAATATTGAGTTTTGGCAAGTTTAAGTTTTGTTTTCTTGTGTTCTAGGTAGAATAAAAAATTAGACTTATCAAAGGAGTGATCAACCTTTATGGAATCTTTAGGATTGGGATTTTAAGGACTTAGTTTCCTTAAGGTTATAATCTTTTCGATAACTTAATTTCTAGACTTTATTGGGTAAAGTAATGATTCATATAAAGAGTTCCTAGGGCAGGTCTTCTAGCGGGTTCTTTATTAGTTAGCATCAGAGTTGGACTCTAGAATCAGGTTACATATCCTTTTTTTTATTGTTTGTTCTCTTTATTTCATGTCTTCTTTCTTTAAATCTTTTCTTCTAATTATATCTTTCATTTATCTTCTTTTGTGTGTTTCCTTGTGTTTAAGTGTCAATCAAATTGAACACCATTGGTTTCAAATTATTGATGTTGGTTTCATATACATATTTGAAGTTCGGCAATTCTCTATAATTGTTAGGTTTCAAATTATCATTATTGGACTTCACATCATTTGAACTGAAAGTGTTGGTTTGATCTCTTTATCAAAAAAAAAAAAGCAATTAAAAAAAGTAAAAAGAGAAGGTTAAAAAAAAAGAGAAAGTAAAAACAAAAGGCAAAGAAAAATGAAATTGAAAAAAAGAGAAGAAAAAAATCGCAAGTTTCATATTCCCAACAAGAGGGATTTTTTTTAATAAGGTGCAATTGACTTATTTGTGTTTCCTTATCAAGTTGGTAACCATTCCTTATCTAGTATTTTTTTCCCATATGTCTTTTATTTCTTTTTAAGTTTTCTTATTTTCTTAATTCTATTAATTAACTTTCCATGTGATTTTCATTTTGCCTCAACTAGGTTTTTGACGTCTTGATCTTTGAACTTATCATTAATTGTTAATTACTTCTTGAGATTTATTGATTTTGATTCTTTTAAGAGCATAAAGAAGGCTAGCTTGGGAGGTAAAGACTAGAGTGGTCAACTTATTAGAGGGTAAAAGCCTAATTTATGTAAAACAAAAGTGTAAGTGCCATTTTTTTAGAGTAAAGACACGAAGGAGTGTTTTGTGAGTTTTTTTCTTATTTCACAATGGCAAGTTGGGGGAAGGATCCTGAATTTAAGTCCTTTATGAAAGACATCTAGATGGATTGTCAAAATTAAACCATAGGTTGGAAATAATAGAAAAGAGGTAAATTACTAACAATACCCCCCACCACAACATTAAAGCAAGTAAGAAACGACAAATGGCGATATAAAGATGACAAACCTAAGAGCTACCAATGGCCAATAAGATTCCATAATAACAAACTGAAGGTTCTAAAATTTTGTGAAAAAAGGTGGTTTTAAAGAGTTGATAGCATAGAAAAAGGAGATAAAGTTAGACATAAGGCGAACCAATAGAAAGGAGGGTCGGGAGGCTACCATTATTGATGATGTCAAATTGCAACCTAGTGATGAGGTGGTAAAAAAAATCAATTCTAAAGGGACTAAATCTAGTTATTCATGGGAATACCAATGGAAAGATAACAAATTTGTTTCAACATCCAAGAGAGAGGCTAAACAAAAAGATGAGGTCTTTGTTTTAGAAGGTACAATTAAAATTCAAAAGTCTTCTTCTTTACATGATGATACAAGTTCTAAAAACTAAGAATTTAAGCTTGTTACTTTCCAAAACCTAAGCAAAAGAGCTATGAACATGTTGGATAGTAGTGATCTAGAAAATACTAGTTTACATGATGATGAGATGCCACCAATTGAGGTTTGTCCCAATACTCAAATTGAACGTTCCATACATGATGATATATTACAAGTGAAAATGATGATGATGACTTCAAAGAATATGATAAAATAATAATGAGTTAGAAAAACTGTGCATGAAAGACAAAAAGAAATATTTGCGCAATAAAATAGGAGTTGTGAGAAAACCATAGAAATGAGTGAGATAAGAGAGAAAAAAAGAGAGCTTAAAGAGGATGCACAAAACAAAAGAGATGTGCATGCAAAAGGAGAGGTTATGCAAGAAAACAACGATGTAAAGGAAACCTACTTTTCACCAATATCCATGACCATGTTTTTGTTCCAAGGGACATATTTTGCTACTAATGATTTATATGATGTTTTGTATAGTGCTTTTATGTCTCTTTTAAAGGATACTGGAGAATTGATTTCTAAGAAAGAGTAAAGAAAATAAGAGCATAAAATCAATTTTATCCTTAGTTCTTTAGAAAAGGAGGACACCATCAAAGTAAGGGTGAGGTTAAAGGAGTATTGTTTTCTCCAATGCCAATGAATGCACTTATGTGTTAAGAGGTTTCTTTTGGTTCTAGATTTTCTTTTTGTTCTAGATTTTCTATATTCTTTTTTAATCTAGATTTTATTTTATGCTTACTCAATTTAAAATTTCTTTTTATTCTAAACCTTATTTTGCATCTAACAATTTTTTTTTTGTTCTAAACTTTATTTTGCTACTCATAAACTTAACTTCTCTTTATCTATGTCCTCTTCAAATTTGTTTGATGTTTTTGTGCTTGAACATAGTAGATGGAAAAAGCATTTTTACAACTGGTGTTTAACTAACGTTTTCTTATTTAGATGGGATTCTTTCAATTTTTGTTTAGATAAATTTGTGAGATTTGTGTTTGAACCTAGTGGAAAGGTTTAGAAATATATAGTTATGCCAAAGTTCCTTTTATGACCACATGGTTACTAATCCTCCATCGCAAAGGTATGAACTTCCTTATACTTTGAATGCTAAATTCTTGGGTTTTGAAAGCATTAAAAAGTTTTATGTGTGTGACTATGATTTTAGCAAGTTCTTTTATGATTGTGGAAAGGTTGCTTTTGAAAACTACTTTAGGCATACTGAATTTTTGTATTTTGCATGAGTTTTTAATTGGAAAGGAATATGAGGAGGATTTAATAAGGCATTTTGGTCTATCACAAATTTTAGATGTTTTGCATAAACATTTGCATTGGCCTAACATGAAATTAGATGTGCAAAATAGTTGTGGTTGATGTACTGCGTGCAAACTAGCTAAGCCAAAATTTAAACCACTTGGGTTATGAATGACTTTATCCATTCATAGCATACTTTGAATTGATCTTTCTATGAATTTTATTTTAGATTTGCCTAGGTTAAAATGTGGAAATGATTCAATTTTTGTGACGATGGCATACTTTATTACATGCTATAAAATCAATTTTGGCATTAACCTTAATGATTTATTTTTCAATTAGATTACTAATTTGTAACTTGTGTTCGATCTTAATAAAAAGACTTAGAACTAACACGGTAAGTTTAGTGCTAGATTTATTTATATTAGTTCTTATGTTTCTTTTTATCTTGATATAGGTCAATATGCGAGGATGAATCTTTTTGAAGAGATTAGGGGTATGATATGATCCTAGTTAGCAACCATCATGAGGATTCACTCAAAATCAAAGGACTAAGGTCAATAGCATGCGTAAATAGGGATAATGATAGAGATCAAAGTCCTAGCAAGTACTTTCAAGATCTATTGTAAGGAATTGAACATCCAATGAATAGGGCAATGACTAAAAGAATGAAAAAAGCTTTACAAGGATTAATCATAGAAGTGCAAGAGAAATTAAAGGATCTTTTTTAAGTAAAAAATCATGTCTTTTGTATCATAATTGCATGGAAGGAACCTCAAGAAGAAAGTTACAAGTCAAAAGAAACTTGTTTAAAAAAAGAAAAATGGTGTACGACCATATGCACAATCATGCTCTTAGGAAGCATAACCATGATTCGAGGTGACAACATTGGATACAAATATATGCACAACCATGCTCACAATCGTGTATCAGAGATGAGCAACAAGATTATCAGGATCGTGCAAACGCACAAACATGCTTTGCAACACATAGCCATGCGCACAACCATGCGCCTCAAGCTGCAGTTCGAGATTTTTCTTTTTACTAGTCATTTTGAATTTTTTTGCTTCCTTTTTAGTGAGTATTTTCTCTAAAATATATTTTCTACTTAGATGTGACTTTGTTTAGGAATATAAGATCTTTTATATGTGGAAAAACTCTCTTTGTAAGGCTTTATATAAGCCATAGCCTTGTATTATGAAAAAAGAATTAATCTTTAATTAATATTATTAAGTTTTGGCAAGTTTATGCTTTTCTTTCTTGTGTTCTTGATAGAATACAAAATTAGACTTATCAAAGGAGTGATCAACCTTTATGGCATCTTTCATATTAGGATTTTAAGGACTTAGTTTCCTTAGAGTTCTAATCTTTTTATCGATAACTTGATTTCTAAACTTTCTTAAGTAAAGTAATAATTCATATAAAGAGTTCCTAAGGTAGGTGTCCTAGTGGGTACTTTATGTTTCTTTTGTTCCTAGCTTATTCGCATGACCATAACTATTTTGCACATTCAATTTCATATTAGGCCAATGAGAGTGTTTATACAAAACATCTAAAATTTTTGGTACACCAAAGTGTCCTATTAAATGCTCCTTATATGCCTTTCTAACTAAAAACTCATGCAAAATACATTTAGGCACACACAATTAGTTATTTGAAAATAAAAAATCTAGTATGCCTAAAGTAGTTTTTTTTTAAAAAAAAAAGCCTTTCCATAATCATGAAAGAACTTGCTAAAATCATGGTCACACATATAAAAACTCTTTAATGCTTTCAAAACCTAAGAATTTAACATTTAAAGTAGAAGGAAGTTCATACCTTTCTGATGGAGCATGGGTAACCATATTTTCCTTACCTTTTGATGTCCTTTTATAATAATTAATCCATGAGGTTATAAAAGGAACTTTGACATAACATTATATAACCAAACCTTTCCATCAGGTTCAAACACAAGTTGTACAAATTTATCTAAAGGAAGATTGAAATAATTCCATTTAAACAAGAAAACATTAGTCAAAAACCAGTTGTAAAAATGCTTTTTCCATCTAGTATGTCTACGCACTAAAACATCAAACAAAGCTAAAAAGGCAACAAAAACACTAGATAAAGAAAGTTTGAGTTTAGCAAAATAAAGTTTAGAAAACATAAAATCATTAGAAGCAAAACTAAACTTAGAATTAAAATAAAGTTTTCTATAACACAAAAGTTTAGAAAAAGAAAACTTAGGAATGTTAAAAATAAAACAATTTTTAGAAATAAAAGACTCATTTTTACATAAAGATGCAATAACTGATTTTGAAGAAAATCATTCCTTTTCAACTTTACATGTTTCCATTAATGTACTTTCTTTTTCTTGAATGGCCATGAAACCAATAATGATGTTTATTCAATGATCATCTCTTCTCATGGATGACAATCCTTTCTGCTCCCTTTTGGAAAACAAATGTTCACAACCCTTCAAAAAAGACACAAAAGCACTATAAAAAAAATACCGTGTAAATCGTTAATAGCAAAATAAGTCTCTTGAAACAAAAACATGGTTATAGGTATTGGTGAAAAGTAGGTTTCCCTAACATCACTCTCTTTCACATAAAGATTTTGCTCTTGCACACCCTTTCCTTTTGCAAGCATATCTCTTTTATTTTGTGCATCCTTTCTAAGCTCTCATTTTCCCTCTTTTATCTCACACTTCTCTATGGTTTTCTCACAACTCTTTTTTTGTTGCATAAATATTTCTTTTTCTCTTTCATGCGCACTTTCTCTCTCCCTCATTATTATTTTATCATCTTTTTTGAAATCATTATCATTCTCACTTGTAATCACATCATCATGTGTGGGACTTTCAAATTGATCTTTAGAACACACCTCAATTGGTGGCATCTCATCATCATGCAAACTAGTATTTTCTAGATCACCACTTTTTAACATGTTCACAACTCTTTTGCTTAGTTTTTGGAAAGTAACAAGCTTAAACTCTTAGTATCTAAAACTTGTATCATCATGTAAAGAAGAAGACTTAGGAATTTCAATTATACCTTCTAAAATAAAGACCTCACCTTTTCATTTAACCTCTTCATTTGATGTCGAAACAAATTTGTCACCTTTCTATTGATACTCCCATGAATAACTAGATTTAGTACCTTTTAAATTGATTTGTCTTACCACCTCGTCATTAGGTTGCAATTTGACCTCATCAACAATGGTAGCCTTTCGACCCTAATTTTTATTGGCTCGCCTTATGTCTAACTTTATCTCCCTTTTCCATATTAAGGACTCTTTGAAACCACCTTTTTTCATAAAATTTTAGACCCTTCAATTTGTTGTTTTGGCATCTTGTTAGGCATTGGTAGCTCTTAGGTTCGTCATCTTCATATTTTCGTCTGTCCTTTCTTACTTGCTTTAATATTATGGTAGGGGTGTTATTGGTAACTCGCCTCTTTTTTATTCTTTCCAACCTATGGTTTAATTTTAACAATCATCCAACAATCTTTCATGAATGACTTAAATTCAGGATCTTTCTCCCAACCTGCCATTGTGAAACAAGAAGAAAATAAGAAGAAACCTCACAAAACACTCCATCATGTGTTTACTCTAAAAAAGATGTCACTTACACTCGTGTTTTACACAAATTAGGCTTTTGCCCTCAAATAAGCTGACCACTCTTACTTTTTACCTCTTAAGCTAACCTTTTTTATGTTCTTAAAAGAATCAAAATCAACAAATCTCAAGAAGTAATCAACAATACAAAGATCAAAACTTCAAAGACCTAGTTTAGGCAAAGCAAAAATCACAAGGAAAGTTGATTAATAGAACTAAGAAAATAATAAAACTCAAAAAGAAAGAAAGGATATATTAAAAAAAAAAAAAACTAGATAAGGAAACTTGATAAGGAAACACAAACAACTCAATTGCAACTTATTGAAACAAAATCCCTCTTGTTGGGAAAATGAAACTTGCAATTTTTTTTCTTCTTTTTTTTTTCAATTTCAATTTTATTTTCCTTTCTTTTTTTTCCTTTTTTTTTTTTTTGAAATAAAAAGATCAAACCAACACTTTTGAGTTTAAGTAATGTGAACTTCAATAATGACAATTTGAAACCCAATAATTATAGAGATAGCAAACTTCAAATATGTATATTGAAACCCAACACTAATAATTTGAAATTAATGGCATTCAATTTGATTGACACGTTATCACAAGAAAAGAAACAAGAGAAACACAAAGAGGTACGTAGATGAAAAATAAAACTAGAAGAAGAAGATTTAAAGAAATGAAAAATAAAAAAGATATGAAACAAAGAAACAAACGATAAACAAATGGTATGTAACTTAATTCCAAAACCAAGCTCTAATACCAAGTGATAAGATGGAAACCTTTGTCTTCTAATATGAGACCTTATTAATGAAGCCTAAGGAGAAAATCTTCAAAATGTATGATCACTTGCTTTGCACATATGAAGGTATCAATAAGGTCAAGGAAAATAAGATGGAAACCTTTGTCTTATAATATGAGACCTTATTAATGAAGCCTAAGGAGAATATCTTCAAAATGTATGATCATTTGCTTTGCTGAAAATGAAAGCTCATTTTCTTTCCCTTAAGGCCAAGTTCACCTAGGTCAAATGCTTCCCTACCATTTTCAAAAATGGAGTTTGGAGAAGAGAACATTAGATCGAGGGAGAGTTAGTTGATCTCGAAGCCAAAGCCTTTTTTTTAAAAAAATATATTCCTAGTAAGGATTCATATCATAGTTGTCTTTCTTCTATCGCACAATGAATTGTTGGATAAATTAAGGCTCTTAGAAAGACATTTACTAATGAGGAGTTTGTGAAAAAAGTTATAAGGTGTCTATCCGAAGAATCTCTAAGAAAGGCCACATCTATCAAGGATGCTAAAGATTTGTCCAAACTTTTACCCCTTTTCGGGCCTTATTTTCTTCATTGTTTTAGGGTCAAAAAGTTTTTCATCATTAGTCTTATACCCCAACAATCCAAAATCTAGTACTTACAATTGCCTTTTCAAGTTTTCCTGTTTCTGTGGATTCATATATAAACCTACAGATGCTTCTTTAATTACAAGTTTCTAATGTTGCTTATATGAGTTGCTTTCTAGATTATTTATATAATGTGGATTTTATTGGTAACTTTTTTAAAGCTCATATTCATAAGGTTTTGAGTTTTTGACATTTGGGCTTCATTTGAAAATCTTGTTATTTTTAGGCTTGTTTAGAATAGCAAATAGCCAAAAAAAAAAAAAAAAAAAAGGTTGAACAAATAGAGATTTAGCTCATATATTTCTATATTAATTGTGGAGAAATTGAAAAACTACTCTAAAGACTCATCAATTCTAATGATATACACTCAAAAGAATCACCAGTTTTCCTCTACACTTGTGATCTTAAGTAGCCCAAGAGAAGAGTAAATTGAACTTAATGAATTTTCAGTTAAGCTTGTAGAATTTAAAACATATAAAGAAAATAAGGAAGATGAAGAGTTTAACATAAGAAATCTATAGAAGTTCAATACTACTTCCCTGTATTTTCTCCTTAAGTCAACCCAATAAGAGTTCTACACAAACTTGATTAGCTTGTCGAATGTTAATCAAATGTTTATAAGCCTAAGGACATACACTCTAAAGATTCATTGATTTTAAGGATATACAATCTAATATATCACCAATTTTTTTTTTCTAAAAAAAAATGTATAGTCCTAAGGTAGAATTAAACACATTCATTTAATCTCATAATGAGAGTTATAAGTAGTGCTTAAAGATATCGCATTCTTGACAATACATACAAGCCTTATACTCCTATAAAATTTCTAAATACATTTCCTTTAACTTGAGTATTGCTTAGCTTGCATTGGAAAGTTGTGTAATCTTCAAAAGGATGTAGACATTGCAAATATGTTAGGTCAAGTAGGTTTAGGTAGGGTCACCTTTGGATTGTGTCATTTTCAAATTGAATTACTTCAAGGTATGCGTTGATTGAATTGGGTCATTAAGCTAAGATACAAAAAGGAATTTAGGGTAGTTTTAGGTAATTTTTAAAATTTAAATCATGTTACTCATAATTTTAAATTTTAAATTAAAAATTATTTTTAAATAAAATTTAAATACTTTTAATAATTTGAATCATATTATTTTGATTGACTTACGAGATAGGTCAATTAGGGTTGACCTATAGGCTAAGTCCATCATTTTAAGTTTGGATTATTTTAGTTTCTTTATGAATCAGGTTTGAGTCAACTTTTTCATGGATTCATATCGAATTTTTAGGTTTGATAAAAAATATTGTCCCTAAAAGGATGGCTAAGGTTTTCTTTCTTATAACTGAGTGTAAAAACTAATTATTCACAATCTCAAAAGCTTAAAAAATAGCTATTTAAAAAATTAACCATTATAACGTCCATAATTATGGTCGACTTTTTTCCATGGTTATGGCTTTTGTTGCATGGCTTGGAAACTTCAATTTTCAAAAGCTTTACCAATATCCTTAACTTGCTTTTCCTTGTGTCACCTTGTCCATAATCGTAATGCTTCTTCCTATGGTTTGGCATCTCACGCCATGATTGTGGATTTCTTAATGAAATCTCACTTTGACACAAACTACATTTGAAGATTTGAATACCCAATGCCAAGTGATGCCCTTCTCCACAAGTACTATAGCTCGCCTTATAATCATAGAATTACCTTAGTTTCTTTAAATGCTTCTTTGAGTTATTCAAGCCTACTCCAAAACTTTTATTTTAGAAAAATATTCTTTTTAAGAGAAAAAAAAATCATGAAGAAGTCCAATAATGTAATTTCAAGATTTGAGAGACTTTAATTACTTCATACACTTGTTAAAAGGTCATGACTTGAAATTGATTTTGGTAATTGTTATCACAACTGAAACACATAGGTTGGAGCAGATCAATTGGTTATTATCATTAAAATAAGATTTAGAATAAAAAAATCTAACAAAAACTCTAGTCATCTCTCTGGCTCTCTCTCAATTTTCTCTAAAAATAACTTTATTCTTTTAAAATTTTAGGACTATCATTAAATATCTTACTGGTAACAAATTATTTTTTATTTTTTAAATTTTCAATAAAGTAAGTAATTTTATCATATTTTATTAATTTTGGCTTTTGATATAAAAGTTTTGTTTAAATTTCTTATTTGTCTTTTATTTATGAGAGTTTTTATGTTTTGAGAACTTTTGTGATTGATTATTTAATAATTTCAAGAGAGTTAATTGTTGTGAACCCCTAACGTTTGTCATATTTAACTAAATCGTTTCTCTTTTTTCAAAATTATACTAAGTTATCTCTCATATTTATTTTGTTACACTAAAAAATCCATTTAGAGTTAAGTTTTTTTTCATTAAATTCATATGAACGCTGGAATAAATTTTTAGTATAACCAGACAAACGCGAGAGATGACTTAATATGATATTAAAAAGTGATGAACTATTTAATTAAATATAATAAATATAAGGGAGTTCAGAGTAATTAATCAAATGAAATACAAAACTCATTTTTTACCATATTTTCATAGACTAACGGAAAAAATGTCTTTTTAATATCAAAATAATTTTTTAGTATAATGGAGCAAATATGAGCTATTACTTAGTTTAATATTGAAAAGTCAAAGTCAACTTAGTTAAATATGACAAATGATAGATATTTGAAGATAATTAACCCATTTTAGGATGATAAATTATTTATTGTTGTTCTCAAATTTGATCTATTTCATTATATAATTTTAGACCATATCAAGCTATAACATTATCTTTTATAGATATTTCTACGATTAACAAAAATATAAAGTAATTGAAAAATATTCATAGTGGTCATAATTTTTTATTCTGAAATTAAATCGATGTGTCATTATTTAATTATATTGAAGATTAATTTTGTATTTATATTTTAAATTATTAACATAATTTTTTTTATAAATATTATATGAGAATGTCTTCATCATTAAAAAAAATTATTATGAGAAGTTAACCAAACTAGATAGCTATCTATGAGTAAATTGATTTCTGACAAAAAAAAAAAAAAAGGTATATAAACTGGGCTACAGAAGATTTGGTCCATCTTCTTCAAGGAACGAAAACAGTGTCGTCCCCGTGCACAAAATAAAAAGCTCAAACGCTTGTCTTTGCCTGACTCTATCGCCAACTCTGTATTTTCTGGGGTTCTCTCTCTTCCGCCATGGCTGTGAGTATACTGGCTCTTAACTGAACACCACCACCTCGCCGCCGCCGCCGCCCCCCCCCCCCCCCCCTTTCTTTTTAATTTTATTTTTCTCTATTATCGCTTTAAATGTCCCATTGAAAAAAATTTTGGATTTTGATTTGCTGTGTTTTTTTCCCTTCTTTTTGTGCTTTTTTCAAATGATAACTTTGACGTTGAAAACGCAGACAATACCAGTTAACCCTAAGCCTTTCTTGAACAACTTGACTGGAAAGACTGTTATTGTAAAGCTAAAGTGGGGAATGGAATACAAAGGTAACCCTAAAAACCCTAAAAAGTACTTTTTTTTTTTTTGTATTTTCGTTAATTTTATTCTTACTTTTAGATTGGTTGCCCTTTCAGGTTTTCTTGCTTCAGTGGATTCATATATGAACCTACAGGTGCTTATTCAATTGCAAGTTTCTAATTTTACTTATGTTAAATGCTTTGTAGATTATTTGTGCAATGTGGATTTATGGCTTAGTGATTGCTTTAGAGCTCATATTCATAAGGTCTTGAGTTTCTTTGGTTCACTATCATATCAGGTTTTGCTTGAAGATGTTGAAGTTGAAAGATGGTTTGGAAATTCATTGTAGGCCGTAGGTCCTGTAGATAACACCCTTATATAGTTCTTTCTTGCCTTGACATTTGTTCCAGAATAACCCTAGAAAAGGATATTAAGTAGAGTTTTATTGCTGCAAGTAGATTTGTCTTAGTCAATTTATTGGTGCAAATGGCTTTATTATCTGATGGTGCTTTGATTTAGAAAGTTCCTAATTTGACAAGAAGACAGGTTTTGTATCCTGAGAAAGAAGATTCTCTTTTCTAAAACATGTCAATTTACGGAGTGACTGTACGGAAGCAAAATTTCACAGAAAACCTTTTAAGAATCCTTTTATATGATCTCAAGTAGACCAAACCCATTTCAAATCTCTTCCAAACAATTCTAATTGCATGCAAAGAGCAAGTTGGCAATATCCTTAACTTTAAAAGAACATATTAAATCAATCATCATCTGTTCTTTTTCATGATATTAAACTAAAAGTAACTGTGAATTGGTGATGAAGCATAATGATGCCCTGTATAAATCAGCAGCTGAAGAACTCAAGTTTGTGTCCTTATCCCATATTCATAAGGTTTTCGTCGTATGTTATGTTATGTACGAACATGCAAAAATGTTAGAAAAGGTAGCGATGTTAGTTTGAGGAAGAATTTGAATAATGTCATAAGCTTGATCATTCTTAATTTTCATTCTTAGTTGCCAGACTTTGTGAGATTGCTCTCTTTATTAGTTTAACAGACTCTTAAAAGACAGGCTCTTTACCAAGCTTATAGTCTGAAGAAATCTCTTGATGTATAATGATATTTTAGAATGTTTTGGAATTAAATCCTTCAGGAATTTTTCTTAAGAGGACGTCAAGAGAAAAATATTTCAGATATCTCTTGCTTTATATCCACTTGAGTTTTGTTATTTATTTCCATGTTAGTCTGACATATTCTCTGATTTTGAGCTCAATTCAGCACATAAGTTTAGCTTTCTTTGATTATAAGTAAAAATTTTAAACCTTCAGTTGATATTGAAAGACTGTTGCAAGGTTTAATGTTGTTCCTAAGTTACCCAAGTTGCAGTATTCTTTGAAAGTTAATTCAGTTGATTTTTATTTTGTTTGTTTGTTAATATAAAATGAATGCATAATTCCATACAGACAGTGAATTGCCTGCTAATATCCTGCAACTCCTATGATTAAATCCAGTTGGTTTTTCATTGCTTAATAACCTTCTGATCATTATCATAATAAGGCATAACATGCCAAACCGGGTATTATTTTACATACAAATAGACCAATCTAGTACATCTTTCAGAATTGACATTTGCATTTACTATATATAGTGCTTGCCTTTTGAACAATTCATGTAAGTGCATTGTATTTTTTCTGAGCTGGGGGACTTCACATCATATTTTGGCAGATCATGTGATTTCTGCAATTTCAGACAGGGATGTCATCTATTAGAATTTATGCATTGAATCATTGAATTGAGGTATTGCATTAAAAGAGGAAAAGTCAAAAATGAAAGAGTTTTTGTGGAATGGGATATGTTGAAATGATGAGGGGAAAGAAGTCTTTGGTGCAGGAAGTAGTAGGATTTCAAGTGAATGGTTAACGACATATAGCTCTGCAGGGAAATGGGTGAGGGTGAAGAAAACAAACGGATTTAACTATATTTTAGGAATCAAAATCAAGAGAGGCACATATGATTTGGCAACTGTTATTCTTTTTATACCATACATCAAAAGAAAAAAAACATTTTGTAAATAAATAAATAGATATGAAAAAAAATCAGAGCATGCCAATTTACAAAGGGATGAAATTTTTTCTGTTGTAATTGCATAGCCAACTGGAATGGAAGAAATACATCAACTGGATTGTGATTAGTTAAGGCATGGTTGAGTTGTGTAAACTAATACTTTAGCATTTACCCCATGTTGCTTATTAATGGAATACATTTTCTAGTGAACTGTTGGGGGTTTCTTTTGTTTGCATTATTGTGGCTGTTGTTCCTCACAGATGCACATTGTTTCTATCCTTTTTCAATTGATTTAATCTGCTTGCAGCTGGGCAACACTGAAGAATATATTGATGGACAATTCACTGGAAATCTTGGAGAGATTTTGATCAGGTAGCTTAAATTAAATGAACTAGTAATTTCCTTTTTGTCTTGCTAAGAGATGTGTCATTGTGGTGTGAAACTGTGCATGGCTGGTAAAATAGATAGAAGTAGAAGTTTTGAGGTGTTCAACTGTTTCATAATTCTGTAATATTCTTTTAGTTTTCTCCAGCTTCTTAACATTATGACCAGAGGTTATGAGGCAACAAAGTTTAATGACCATCTGCATTTTTCCGTTATAGGATCTCATTATTAATATAGATATATTGATTAGCTTTCACTGTTCATATTATTAAGGGTCAGTAGTTATAACTGATAACTTTTGGTGGATAGTTGTGGATTATTATTATTATTATTATTATGTTGCTACTTCAAGGTTACACACTAAGAAATTTGGTCAAGTGGTCAGGTTCAATTCAATGGCTAATAAAGAAACTTCATGAACCACTGAGAGTTTAAACTGTAATTAACACCATGTTGTTTATCAATTATGTAAACACTTAGGATATTGTATAGCACTGTGAAATTAATATCTTCATATTAAGCCTTGTGCTTAAGAAAATAGCATAGAATAGTAAAATATTTCCACATGAGGAAAGAGAGTTCTGTTGGAATTAGCAAAGTTAGCAACATCAATTCTTGTGTAGATCTTGTTGCTTTTTTGTGTGACACTTGCTGCAAGAACCAAAAATGTATGATTTTCATTAGGATATTTAGGTCTTTAATCTGTTTTCCCCCCTTTCTTTTTATGAATGTCTTCTTTACTCTCTCATGTTTTTATGCGTGTATATTATTGATCAATTTCGCAAATGCAGCACCAATTCTAGTCATAGTGGTGGGCTGGTGGCAATAGTAGATGTAAGATTGTAATTTATCACATTGTACATCTTTAACTGCATTGTGTTTCACTTGAGTAGATCAGACGCACATGTAAAATCTCTGCTTGTCTATTATTTCAACGGTGCTATATTCAATTATCCAATTATTTAACAATGGTCTATAACTATAGACATACTAATTTGATTAGATTAGTTTCCGTGATGGATTTGTTGATTTTTCTTATTGCAAATGGTACATGAAATTTTCTGATGTACCAAAGAAAGAGTTGGAAATAGTCAATTGTGAAGAGTTTGTTTGATGTCAAGCCTAACTCCACAATCTTAAAAGGAGCACTAGATGTCAACAAAACCTCAGTGAATGTCTACTGATCTGAACCAATATTGATCTAAATTGCTTCAATGTGCATCTTAGTTCAGTAGATTGGGTCATAAAGGAGTTCAAGAGTTACTTTTCATTACCTGCAGGTGCAACAATGTTCTTTATCTTAGTGGTGTCCCAGAGGATGAAGACATAGAGGATGCAGACCGTGACTGAGAAAAGAACTTAGTCATTGAATCCGTAGAAACTCTTATAGTTGTGTTTTCCATTTTGAAGATGGTAGGTATTTGTTGCAGACGTTGCCTGCATGCTATGCCTGATTAACAAATAGATTGCTTAAATTTTACCTTGAATTAACTGCATGTGAAATCTTTTTGGTTAAATGTTGGGTTCAACGCGTTATTGGAGTTGTTCTTGGTAACAATAATGGTGTCCTATATCAATGATTGCTTAGCCTTGTCACCATTATATTGATTTTTGACGTCACATTTCAAGACAACAATATCGGTGTCAAATGAATTATCAGAGAATGGACCAAATATTTGTCGTAATCAGTAATTGTTTTTAAATTTATGGGTCAATATAATTGTGTTTTTAAGAGGTATCTTTATCATTTTGGCATGAAAAAAATTAGGATAAATGGTCGGTATAGGGTTGCATTTTTCCTCGCCTCAATTGCTTATCGACACAAATCTAATTAGATCAACTCAAGATTTCAATCAATAAATGTTCATGTTAAGTAATTTGGAGTCAAGCGGTGAAAACGATTCAATTTGGAGTCGGATGAAAACTATACAAAATTGAATCAAACTTGAACCGAGGCACTCAGGTGAAAATGATCCAAAATCGAATCAAACTTGAGCTCTTATGGATGAGTTGCAATTGAGCAGAATTCGAATATTGCTCCTCTTAGTGCCTTAAAGCATTTCAATGTTCTTTATTAAAGTTCAACTTTTGAACAATTACAATACAGATTAATAATTATGCTACCAGCCAAATAGCAACTCTTGTAATTTTATTTATTTATTTGATATTTCATGTTTTAGAGTTGCATCTAGCCTCTTTCAACTTGTGATGCAAATCATAAAAAAAATCTATAAAATAAATAAATCAATTTGACATCATGAACCATTTAGTGGTGGAAGAGGGCGTAACAACATAGACATGGAGTGACCATCGCACAATGCAGTCAAATTGGCAACTCCACGAACAGATGATATAGAGTGCAACTCCCCATGTTAGCTAGCTGATGTAACCCCAAAAAAATGATGGAAAAAGCACAGGAAAGATACCTGAAACTGTTATTAGTAGAAAATTCTAGTCTGAATGTCTGATAGCAGCTTCAGTACCGAACCTTAAGTGTTCAATGCTGTTTAAATCCATAAGAGTCAAACCAAGAATCTATCGTTGATGATTTGGGCAGATCAGTTGATGGAATATAAAATTTTGATCCAAACAATTACAGCAAATATGCATAACTCAGCTATTTGATTAATAACACAAATTTGCATTCACACAGCACAACTGTTCTGATTAGTGCTTTCCAGCTTGGGTTTTCGAACAGCACAAGAATAGAATGGTACTTGTAAACATGCTCACTCAGCTCTTCGCAATGTTACAAATTGCAAAGAAGGATCCGATATTCTCCTCAAATTGAGCATTGCTGAATTCCCAACACTTCTCTGGCAGATTGGCAATTGGACTTTGAGTGAAGCAACCATCCACGCAAACCACCAGGTAGACAATATAACCCCACCAGATCATATATTTGAAGTGCTCAGAGCCATTACCTTGCACTGTTCATTCATAGCCAGAAGTTGAGCCTCTTTCTTGTCAAGAAGAGCAGTCAACCTCACATTCTCTTCCATAAGTTTCTGAACTTCAGCCTCTTTCTGCATTTTCTCACCTTCCAATTGAGTTGTTTTTGCAACTAACCTGCTCCACAAAAGTATAATCATAAAGTAATCCAGCTAGTAGAGCAGCAGAAAGAGGAGTGGGGTTACCATATTAGCTTTGACCTGAGAGAGCATCAAAACTCATATGTATTTCCCAAGGCAAGCATAAAGATGTCATAGAAACAACTTAGATTGAAAAAAATGGATTATCTCAACCAAGAGAGAAAAATCAAGATATGAAGCAAGAATGTTAACTTTGTTGATACCTGTTTCAGATGTAGAAAATTTGTTGATACCTGTTTCAGATGTAGAAAATTTCACTCTAGGTAGAATAGTAATCAATAGTCAGCATGAATATTGGATTTTCCCAAATAAATGCAAATGATGTGAATAACCTAAGAAGGTCAATCCAATCCTACGTGGGAGTGACAATGACTTCATTAAGATTCCAGTGAGACTAAAATGTTGGTCCGTAACTGCATTTTTGGTTAATCCAAGTACGAGTCAGGCTACCATAAGTGTTGATAATGAAATATCGGACCAAAGAAACCACACTATACACATTAAAATCAACTAGCTGTGCCATTGTGGGGAAGGACATCCTGTATAACATCCAGTCCTGATAGAAGTTGTTGCACTATTTCCAAATTTGAAATTTGAAACAATAGTTATCCTGCAATAGTTGGATACATTTTTCTTTTATGTTTTTCAAACCTATGATATGAGTAGTTCAGTAAAAACTGCAGTAGAAATTTCCGTTTTTGGGTGTCGACCAGGAAAACTGGAAAACCTCAGCATACTAGCTAGACTTTTAGAATATGAATTGAAAATAAAGAAAATGATAGCAAAGAACATATACTTTTTTGAGAACTCACTGACCGTTCAAAAAGTCTCTCAATAGTTTGAAATTGCTTCTCTGATGAAAGAAGTGTTTCTCTTACACTAATGAGACTGCTAACATAGGATTTCAGTGACTCAAAGTCCCTTTTGACACGGCAAAGCTCTTGTTCATTTTCTGCCGCTCTTTGCCTCTGCCTAGATGTCTCTTCAACCAAATCCTCAACCCTCTGGCGCATCTCATTCAGAATACCATTTGTACCAAGAGCAAATCGCTCCATCTCCTCTAATTTTGAAGACATGCTCTGAATTTGGATTGCCTTTTTCTGAATTTCTTCCTGACCAAAAGTTACCTTCTCTTTCTCAATAGCAGTTTCAGATTCTGCCATTAGAATCCTTTTAACAAGAGCTTCCATTACATCTGAAACCATCTGCACAGACTTGAGTAATTCGCCAATATAAGCTTCATCTTGTTCATCACAGCTAGCATGCTGCTCACTGAGTGTAATCCATGTTTCTTCATCTGGACTATCAAATGAAGAAAGATCAACATTCCTAGACCAACTGGAAAGCGGCATACCATTCTTGTCAACAAGTCCCACTCCTTCTAATTTTTTGATCCCACATGAGGTATGTGCTAGGTCAGGGACAGCCATGATTCTTGCTTTTGATTTTAAGTAAGTCAATAATGTTGCAGTTGTTTTCACTCTTCGCCAAAGAACCTCCAACTCCCTCTTTGCATCTTCCTCAGACCCCTGCATACAAGCCTTTACCTCCACAAGTTTTGCTTGTAAAGCATCCACTTGTGATTGGCGTCGTTCCATCTCCAGCTTCCACATTTCATGAGTTTCATTTAGCTGAGACTTCAAATTTGACAAGTCTGCATCTTCTCCCGCTGCCATGACCTTTCCCGAGACAGGAAACAGATATGAGAACTTCAAAACATTTTAATCAGCATAAACAAAATCCTAATCAAGTATCAAAAGCCACACACAGAGGACCCATAAATCCATCAATTTTGGAAAAGCATAAAGTATAATCATAGTTATAGAGGTCACACATTAACATCTGAGTTAAGGACATGCTTAGCAAATAGCACACTTTTGAGAAAAAATTGGATCTTGAAGCTCATACAACATTTACACAAAAAGATGATTTCTTAACAAGCACTTTCAAGTTTCAACAAGGACAGTTAAAGTTGAAAATCACAAAATGATTGTGTATAATGGTGCAATTCCTAGGAATAGATTTGAAACAGACAACTAGACCCCATCCCAAAACTCCAGCTTTAACACATTATCATAATTCATCACAAGTTTTCAACCATTTTGTGATAATGACGTGATTCTAATTTCTGTTTCCTTGATTCCTATGTATTTATGGTGAATGTGTTTTTATCTACAGATTTGCCACATTTTACATTGTTGGTTATCATAAAAAGAGCTAAAATCACTTAATTGCTAAAGCAGATTACATATTTGCCTTCATACAACTCTCTTAAAGCCAAAACCCATCAATATTTTCGTACAAAATATCTAAATACACACACAGACAAAAAAAAAAAAAAAAAGAAAAAAAGGTATACCAAGCTCCTCCAACTACATTCTATAACAAAACAGCACAAAATAAACAAAACCAAAAATACAATAAAATTTTAGAGAAAACTAATTCTAATTCAAAACTTCAAGAGGCAGAAATTAAAAAATATAGATCTTTTATAAAAGAAACCAACAATAATAATAAAGAGTAGCGTTGATCAGAGATTAGAAAGCTTAATTCGACGATCTAAACCAATATATCACCAGAAAGAATAAAAATTCATCAACATAATAAAACCCTAATTATTTATAGCTTGAAACTGGCAAATTCATGAGCAAAAACACGTAATGTTACCAATCAAACACTTAAAATCTCAAACGCAAGACGATAATGGACAAAAATGGTAGTTGTGAAACGGTTACATGCATCGAACGACAAAGACAAAAAGAGACGATTGAAGAAACAGCAGAGATTTTTGAAGGGTAAAAACTGAAAATAGGAGCAGTGATCACAAGAGAGACGAAACGACACCTTATTAGATTGTGATTGGGTAAGGTAAAAATGGGGTCTTGTGGCTTCTGCAGAATTTGATTAAAAGCGTAAACGAACAGGAAGAATGTAGAGAGAGATAGGTGGCTGGGCAGGTTTTTTCGTCTTCCCTTACTTTATTTATTTATTTTTTTTTCTGGCCCTTTTCTGTTCTTTACATAATGAATAAAATGAAATTAAATATTTATACCAATTTTTAGAAAAGGGAATAAAGTTCCTTTTTTTGTTTTTACTTTTTAAATCTAATTGTAGTAATATCAGTTTTTCAAAATTGGTATTTGCTAAGGCGACTTTAATTTATGCGAAAATTGAGAGGATAGAGTCACATGTCAACATAAAAAGAATAAAGAATATGATTGATTATCTATTGTAAATGAGACAACAACAGTAAATAGTTAAGTAAAAAAGATGAGCTACATAATAAATATAAATTTGAAATTTTGGTTTTTTCTTTTTTTATTATTTATATAAAAATTTAAATGTTCAAAACTAATTTAATAAGTATTATTTGTTAATTATAAATTAAGGAAAGTTTTTAATTATAAAACAAACTTTTTAATAATATTCAATAATATTTGAAAGCAAAAATTTGTATATAAAATTGACCAATAATAAATAAATAAATATATTATTCACAATTTGAAAATAGAGCAAAAATGTAGATAATAATTTGTTTATAAAGTTATAAAATAATTTGTAGGTAAGAAATAATTCTATTGATTATTTTGTAAACTAGTTAAATTAAATAGGGTAAGAAAAAGTAATTAATTACGTAATTATTCTTATTTTTAGTACAAAAGAATATAAATTAAAAAAGAGTAAAAGAAGAGTAGGATATATATATATATATATATATATATATATATATATATA
>CATIWR010349875.1:0-53092 GCA_949677035.1 Omphalea diandra
ACAGGCTAACACTAAAACCTTTCTTAAAGTGTTTTTGGTAGGCTAACACAGAACCTTACAATCTGGTGTTTATTGCTCACACCTAACAAATGTAAAGAAGATGAAGAAAATGAGTAGCAAGGACTTAAGAGCTTTCAATGCTTGTAGTAGAATTGTTACCAACCTTCTTTATGGCTTTTTGGTGGGGTATTTATAGCCAAACATCTTCAAAGAGACGTTGCAGATCATAGCTCATTAAATCCTTGAGACAAGCTTGACAGATTCTGCATTTAATGCTTGTCAGGATGAAATCGCGGTTGCTATTGACTTTCGCGGTCGCGAAATCCAAATTCTTCAAGAGAAACCCCGTTTGTTTGTAACAGCTAGTCCACGTGGCATTTCCTTATTTGTTCATACTGAAAATAAAGCCGTTGTCCTTCACCTACTTTCAGAAGTCGCGGTCGCGAATTTTTATTGCTCAGAACGCGATAGTCACCGCGAATTCAACTGCCAAAGATGGTCAGTTTCTTCCACAAGAATCGCAGTCGCTACTAGCAAAATCCCTTCGCGATTTTTGACTTCCAACAGTCTTATTGGACATTTGTCAGGCTGTGGTTGTGGACTTGCTTCCCTCTTGAATTTCTTTGAAAGTCGCGGTCGCGACTCAGTCGAGATTCCTACCGCGAATTCGTCTGTGATGAAATGTCCTTTCTTTCTTCAAGGATCGCGGCCGAGAATCACGCTGCGATTTCAC
The DNA here is from genome assembly GCA_949677035.1 of Omphalea diandra. NCBI lineage: Eukaryota > Viridiplantae > Streptophyta > Magnoliopsida > Malpighiales > Euphorbiaceae > Omphalea > Omphalea diandra. The sequence continues at coordinate 734 of CATIWR010349875.1, forward strand.
CTGCTTGATTTTTAACATGTCTTAATATGAATCGCGGTCGCGAATATGGAGATTGCGGTCGCGATTTTCATGCTACTTCGAAATTCATCAACTTCTTCATTTCTTCTAGAGGGAATGATTCAATTCTGCAAAAACAACACGTATTTGAAACATTAGTGATGATCAATCTACTTTGTCAAGATCAAAAGAGGTTTTAATAATAGGATTGAGTATCCTAGACCAACATAAACCTTATGAAGCCAATAGCAAGTACACGAGGGAGATGGTTTTGAACGACGCTGGATGGTTTCGAACGATGCTTGATGGTTTCAAATGGCGCAGGAGGAGCTAATGTTATGTAGTGGTTTCAAACGACGCTGGATGGTTTCAAACGGTGCAGAAGGAGTTCAGGCTGTGTAGTGGTTTCGAACGGTGAGCTCAGGTTGTGTAGTGGTTTCGAATGGAGAACGGCGCAGGAAGAATGTAGGTTGTGTAGTGGTTTCGAACGACATAGGAGGGACATGGTTTCGAACGACGCAGAAAGGGAGATGGAATTTGGAAACAACAAAAAGATGGAATGAAAGGCGCTGCATGCTTTTAGGGTTTTTTAACTTCAAAACAGTGCGTTTCGACATCAGTTTTTAGTGTATAAACCAGAATCGATCGAAAAAATCGAAAAGTAACATTTTAATTAACCGAACTGAACTATGACTATGTATAAATTGAACCGAAGAAATCGAATAACATCGGTTCAGTTCAATTTGACAGTTTTCTCGATAATTTGCTCACCCCTAGTTCCTTTTGCTTTCCACCGCCTAACCTCGTCGCTCCTTTCTCATCAACCATCACTGTCTTCAATCTTTTTTTTCATTTCACCTAATCTAACCACTTCTCTTTCCCTCACTCTTCATTGGATTTGTTGTCATCATTGTCACTCATCATCACTTGTTGTTGACATCTCTCTCATTAGACGTCACTTCTTTTGTCATCGATGTCTTTCTCATTAGTTGTCGTTGCTCCCCTCTTTCTCATTAAATTTTTTGTGTCCTTATTCTTGTTGTCTTCTCTTTTCAAGGTAAAATTTTTTACTGCTTTATACGTGTTTTTGCTTTATAAAATTATTATTCTTTCATGTTATCTTCTTATTTATTATTTAGTAGATGATGAATATAGTTGTGTTCTTGTTTATAAGATTTATGTATCCTTATTTGTCATTGTCTTCTTGTTTATAAGATTTTTGTTGCTCAATATGTGTTGTCTACTTATCCTTTTATGTTGTCTTCCTATTATGGGTCCTCTTGTTCCTTTGTGCGGGTTGTTGATGGTGATTTTAGATAGTTGAAACCTTAATTTGGATATTGAAACCTTAATTTGATTATTATATAATATAAAATTTGGAAATGATTTTTGATAATGATCTTGTTGTTGTGGATTATTTAAGTGATTTTTGATTGAATTTTGGCTATTTTGACTGAAATTTGACTGTGTTTACAGAAATTTGACTAAAATTTAGCCTAAGATTATGAAGAGCAATATAATTCTAGCGATATTGTTGAGTTCTAATATCTTCGATTTTTAGTATTTGTGAGAGTATGACTTGTATTATTAATGATGCTTATGACTTGCATTTTTAGTATTTGTGAGAGTATGACTTGTATTATTAATAATGCTTATGACTTGTATTTTTGGTATTTGTAATGTTTATTTTCTATATTGTAATATTTATTTTAGCATTGTTGAAGCTGGTTAGAAACAACAATTGAAAAGTTTTTTATTTGATATGATGAACAATGTATGAAATTTTTGGTTAATTTGATTTTGATTTGGTTTGTTTGAATTTTCGGCTTGTCCGGTTTGGTTTGCTCGATTTTTATATATTATCAATTTGGTTTGGTTTATATAGATATTATGTCAGTTATTTCAGTTTGGTTTACTTCAATTTTTATGTTTTTCAATTCGATTTGAACTTCAGCTCATTCAGTTTGTTTAGTTCAATTTGAAAATACCTTCAAAACTGATCGAACCGATCAATTGCTCACCTTAAACATACTCATTCAATAAAATTAAAATTCAGAGATATTTTAGTATGATATATAAAAATATGAAAAATATTTATTATATAATTTGGAAATCCAAAGGGTGATAATAATAACAATAATTAACATTCATCGAAATCTATAGGGAGAGAATTCATATATTAGCTGGTTTTTGTTTGAAAATGATTCAATGCGAGTATATATAAAAGTTGCATGCATTACTCTTAATTGATGATGAATATAATCCATATCACTGCCTAAATGCCTTTTTCTTTCTTATCATCAAACACGGTGTAAAATTAACCTCGAACAGCTTCTTCAGGGCTCCAAATATTGCCTCTCATAAACAGAATATTCTTACCCAGGTTGGATCTATCATGGACCTAACTGAAATAATTTAATGAGAATTAACCTAATTTGGAAAATTGCTTTATTTAAATAATTTTACCTAATTTGATAATGATTTTATCCACATGTATAATGAACAATATTTTTTAAATTGGATCATGATTAAATCAACCAGTTGATCCATTTTTATTTGATATATTAGATTAATTTAACCAGTTTAATTTAATGGATTATTTTAAAAATACAAATATATAAATAATAGTTAAAAATATTTTAAATAATATAATATGATGACATAATGGAAATTAATTTTATATTTAAAATTTCAGTAAATTAATATAATTTAAAATTTTTAATTTTTTTAATAAAACAATATAGTTTTATATTAAATCGATTTTTGACTAAATTTTTAATGAAGCAATTATGGACTTCAAATTCAATAAAGCTATTAATCAATTTTTAATTATATCAATCTAACTAACTAATCTGATTCAATTTTGAAAATTTTGATAATGATTCTATCATTAATGTGTTTGATCTATTTCGCTAATTGAAGAGGAAAAGAAAGATTAGAACCTATCACTTGCTATAAAAAAACCAAACTGTTAATCAATATCTTTTTTAAAATTACTGTTAATAATTAGTAGCTTTTTAAAACATTTAACTCACACAAAATATTTCAAATTTATCACAAAAAATTACTTTAATTATTTTTTTAAGTGTTGAAAACACATATACGCCAATTACCAACTAATATTATTACATAGAACGCCATGTGGCTCTGACCTTCTGGTGGTAAGATTGGCAAAATACGTATCGAACAAAAAATATGCCCTACATAGTTAATTACTCAATCGGTACATGAAAATGTAATGATGATTTTAATTCAAATATGAAAAAATAGCATTTGAATTCAATTGATAGAATGCAATTGGGACACATTTGCACCACTATGGATTTATATAACTCATCAAGAGCTTAAAAAAAAATCAATTTTATTAACTGCAGTTATAGAGTATTATCATTTACATACAAGTTTAAAAAAAAAAAAAGATTTACTTCAGACTTTATCTTTTCTGGATATAGACTATAATCAATCAATCAAAAAATATATATTATGATCTTAAAAATTATATTGAATGTTTTTTTTTTATCATATATCGAGTAATTATGTTATTTTAAAGTTACTACATAATTTTTAAAAATTTAATGAAATTAAAAGTCAATTCAAAGTAAATAATAATTTGATATAATATGAATTTAATATCAAATAACTGTTTTATTTTATTAATTTTAAAAATATCAGGTTATTCTTAAAAATTAATTTAAAATAAAATAAAAATTTAATATAATATAAATTTCATTTAAAAAAATTTATAAAATTGAAAAAAATTAGGATAACATACTATTTCATAATCAATTAATAAATAGAATTCTAACATAATATAAATTTTATGTTAAAATTAATAAAAATTTAAAATTAGAATACACTTAATATTGAATTAGAATTAAAATGGATTTTAAGAGAAATAATATCAAAGTAAAGCAGTTAGCAAGTATTTGTCAACTTAGGCACAACCTTACACATTCTGACAATTGTTAATGTCAGATATCAAATCCTACTTATATTCCACGTGTCACAATTCTACACGGGTTTGGGCTAGCCCAAGCCAGCATATCAAATAACAGAGGACATGTCAAGCAAAGATTGGTTAAAGTCTATATTGAGCTTATCCAAGCAGAAATTGGCAGATAAGGAGCTCGCTCAGAACCAATCTACATCACAAAAAACGCAAATCAAACCTTGTCAAGACAACAACCCGAAATCTCCAAAAATATAATTTCACAATTCTCCACTTGAAACCCAATAATTATCAAACTTTAGAATTGGGGGAGATAATGGCACAAGCAATGGCTTCCATGGCTGGCCTACGTGGCAACTCTCAGGCTGTAGTCCTTGAAGGCAGCCTCCAGCTCAGTGGCTCAACCCGGTTGAACGTGGCAAGCAACACACGGGCAGCAGTGGCCAGGCCGGGTTTCACTGTTAGAGCCCAACAAAAGGTGTCTGCTGAACCTGAAACTAGCCGCCGTGCCATGCTGGGTCTTGTTGCTGCTGGTTTGGTTTCTGGGTCCTTTGTCCAAGCTGTGCTTGCTGATGCCACCTCTATCAAGATTGGCCCACCTCCTCCTCCCTCCGGTGGACTGCGTAAGTTCATCATCATTCCTTGTCCCCGGGCTAATGTTGGTTTCCTGTCTTTCTTCCAACCCCCCCCTCCTCTCTGTTAATTAAGCTGAATTAAGTTCGCACTCCAAATCTTTTAGTACTTAAAATAATTAAATTGTATGTTGATTACCATTTTAATATGACCGCTTACACGCGTGTTATGTCTTAATATGTTAGATATGTCATTTTCAAATTTAAATGGCTAAAAATTTTGTGCATTGACAGCTGGGACTCTAAACTCTGACCAGCCAAGAGACTTGGAGCTGCCATTGAAGGATAGGTTTTTCCTGCAACCGAAAGGGGCAATGGAGGCTGCTGCAAGGGCCAAAGAATCAGCTAAGCAAATTGTGGATGTGAAGCAGTTCATAGACAAGAAAGCTTGGCCCTATGTCATAAATGATCTGCGCCTCAAGGCTGAGTATCTACGCTTTGACCTCAAGACCATTATTTCCGCTAAACCCAAAGAAGAGAAAAAACCCCTGCAGGAACTCACCGGAAAGCTCTTCAAAAACATCAGTGAGGTAAGCAAACGAACTATAAGCGTTTCCTTTAATTTGATGCTTAATGATTGCTGTCTTTGACACGTGAAGAATGTGTCTTTTTTTTTTTTTTTCTTTTTTAGCTGGACCATGCAGCCAAGATTAAGAGCGCCCCAGAGGCAGAGAAGTACTATGCAGAGACTGTATCTACTCTGAATGAAGTTCTTGCTAAGATTGGCTAAGAGATTTGTTGTACTTTTCATGTAAGCTTTGTTAATCAAGTGTTTTGGAAGCAATCTAGTTGGGGAAGATAAATAATTGCTTTCTTGTTTTGTTGATTATGAAGCTCTTATAAATGTGCATGGTAATTATAATTATGACAACTTTATTTGCTAAAGCAGCAATAAATATAGAAAATATATAAAAATCACAAACCACTAACACGCTATGTTGTGGATGGTACGACACCCATATGAGATGTCCATAGCCCAATCCAGGTACAAAAGCCCCTGAGATTGGACATCGAAGATTGATCTTCTTGCTAGTCAAAATAAACGTTGCTTTCTTCAAATTAATTCAGTGAAGTAGCGTGGCGCCAGTTCTGTCTAGAAAACGCATCCGAGCTTTTACTCCTATTACTGTCAGTCAGTGTATCCTAATTTTGTTTGCCAGAATCAACTCGCCTACCTCACTAAGTGCTCAAGAATTTTTTGGTGCTTCAAAAAACCTGCATCAATGAACAACTTTTTAAGTCAATATTGCAACCAAAAGTCGAAGAACAATCAGTTACTATCTCATCACTGAAGAACTCATGTATCTATTTTGTTTCAATCATTTCCAAAGTCCTGACTTTCGGAAACAATAAACTTTTCTTTGGTAAGAAAGAAACAAAATAATTTTGATCTTGTAAATGGTGTATTTGTCACCTCATATGGTGCATCTCACTAAAGGAAAATGAATCATTTAATACATTTTTTTTTTTATTTTATGAAATATGATTACTAGAAACACGACTGATAATACTGATCCACACAAAAGAGCTGCATAGCCCTGTCAAAGTATATGAGTTAAATTCCATTTGACAAGAGCAGAAAATCATTCTAGCCCATTTTTGCTTCTTGTAATCTTCCAACACCAAGACGTGTAGCTCTGCTTGTTCTGCATTAGTGCTGCCAAATGACAGGTATCCGTTCCCATTAAAAGCCCGACTTTGTACAAATCTAGTAAGAATTCTTTTGGCAAGTTGGTGCTTGTAAAAGATTCACTTATCAAGTCAAGACTATCAACTTGTATACAATAGGATGATCTAACTAATACCAGTTTAGCAAAATGAACATCATTTCCTGCTGATAAAACTGAAATTCTCTGTCGTTTGCCTTCAGGTTCTTGTAAAGTAGGCATGTTTTGTTGTCTCCAAGCACGATGGCCATTGTTCGCAATGGTAAGAACTTCACAGGCTTCCCCCGCAGTGTTATTCCTTTGACCATACAGAGAGACTACTTTGTACTCTCCCGTATATCGAACAAAAGTGAATGCCATGTCAAAGCTACCCTTACGAGGATCAGGCAAATCAAGCACTTGACGAGTTGCAGGAGTGCTAAAACGATACTTTCCTGATACAATAGTCCTCTGCAGTAATAATCCGCGACAACCACAGATTATAATATATGCATGATTGACAGGTTCGTAACGAAGCGGCATGTTTGGAGCTCTCTTGATGTTGTCATTGTAGCGATGGAGAAATTTTTGGCATGTCGCAAATGCTTTTCGATAAAGTAATGATCTTGAATTATGGCATACCATTGCGTAGAAACACACATCATTCTCATTAAGGACACTACTGATAGCCAGCTGAGGATCTCCATTATGAGTTCGGATGGAAATATAGGAACAACCTCTTCTTGATTTCTCTCAGCTAATCTTTTAGTCCTTGTGTAATGTTTTAGTACCATACTGATCGCCAAGTGAAATTCTTGATGTTCTAAGATATATAGAAACAAGGGAAATTTATTAGACAAAGAATTTGATTCTTTATAGAGATTTGATATTTTAACGTCATAAATACATGATACAAAACACTGTAACAATTCATTAAACATAGAAAAAGAGGAATACTGATCCATGGAATAAAGGAGGATACAAAAAAGTAATAAGATATATAAACCTTTGAGATAGAAGGAAAAAATAGAGTAGACGATCTTAAGGGAAAAAAAAAAATTCAGCCTCTTCTGTTTTTAGCTTTTTCTTGTATTTCTATAATGGAAGGTCAGTGTCCCTTTTTTTCTATTTTTTTCAATGGGCACAAAAGGATAGAGAAATCCAAAATCTGATATATCCATCCCCTAGATGACCATGTCCTGTTGGTGCTACTAATGCCTTTAACCAAATTTGGATTCCTTGACTTCTTTTCTGTATGCATTCCACTTCATTTGACCTTCTTGTCTTCAATGAAAATTATATTTAAAAATTTCACAAAATTATTTTTCTGTAATTTCAAGAACCTTGATACTAACTTTTCTTAAGGAATATCATATTAACTTTCCATTATACAGAGCATGATATAAGAACGGAAAAGAAAAAATGTTTATTCTAAACAGCATAAATTATGAAATTTATTTTCATTAACTTTTGTATTTTATTTTCTTGGTTTTAATTTTAGTCCAAATGATTAATAAAATTTATTCATTTTTTTAAAAAAAGTTTTATGGGGTTCGATCGTTGAAACTTGCAATTATAGATAATAAGTATCTCTAAATGCTCCCAGCCAATGTAAGAGAAACTTCATTTCGACTAATGCATGAGTTACCAATTTTTTTTTTAAAAAAAATTGAATCTTAAATGATAATTAAAAATTGAATCAATTTCATCGCAGCTCTATAGAAAAAAATTTCTACCATTGGTATCGGTTCAAAATTGCGTGGAAGTCCTTTCCTCAAAAATTAATTTCTTTTTGTGGGCATTCGATTAATTTGTATTTTTGTTGACCCTTGATGATGAAATTGCCAGCTAAACGCCCAAACTTCCTTTTGTTGCTGTCAATATTCTTTGAAATGAGCCGATTCAGAATCTTTGTCATGGAGAATTGTTATAATAATGAACTATGTCCATATAGTAATATGGATTAATAATCTATCACTCACTCGTGCTGTTAAAAAAAAAAAAAATCACCTCTAACATGGGCTGCTTTGTTTGTTTATTAGCAAGTTAATACTTGAACAGTAACAATAGTAAAGTTAACAATTGTTATTGACCAGGAACAAAATTAATATATATACTTCGCCTCCAACGCATACCTTTTGAATTTTCACAGCTCATAACATAGTTTTATGTTTTATATATATATATATATATATATATATATATATAAGTGATTAAATATAAAAAATAAATAAAATGATAAAATAAATAAATTATATATTTAAAAATAAAATTAAATGAGATTTAATATAACTATTATTAAATAATATTTAAAAAATTATAGATATATAAAATGAATTATAAAAATATAAAATTAAATTAAGAAAATATAAATAATGGGCATCAAAGTAATAAATTCTTTAGTGTTTATCAATTTTAATATTACAACAAAAAAATTAACAATATCAAAATATTTAACTATATCTCATCAAAATGTATATTCATTAGTCAAATACATAGATACATTAGTATTTATCTACATATTCATTATTATTTACCTACATATTCATTAAAATTTACCTACAAATTCATTACAAATGAACTTCAAGATTATTAGTATTTGTCTACAAATTTATTAAAATTTACCTATAAGTTTATTACAAATGAACTTTAGATTCATTAATATTTGTCTGCTGGTTCATTAGTATTGCCTACGGGTTCATTAAAATTTATCTATATTAAATTTATCTTTTACAATTCATTAGAATTTATCTATAGTTTATTGATATAAATAATATATAATATAAATTAATATTTAATCTAATTTATATAATAGTATAAATTAATATTTAATATAATAATATAAATTAGTATATTAGAATATTTAATATAATATAATTAATTTATAAAATTTAAAATATAATTTAATTAATATAATGATGTAAACTATATAGTTATAATAATATAAAAAATAAAATAAAATGATATAATTATATATAATATATAAAAATCTAACTTATAAGAAAAAAAATGAAATAAAAAAAAAAAAAGGAAAGAAACTTGTCAGGTGAAGAATGCCGTACGTGGGACAAGGACAGGAACCGCTGTTGTTTTTGTTTTTGGCGTTGTGGATTCTTGGTGCGCTAGGTAGAGATTCATAATATAATTTACCTTTTGGTGAAAATGAAATTACAGGCTGGGCCTTTGACATAAACTAATTGTATTCACAACTGGGCCAAATTTGGTTCAGGCTCAGATCAGATTTGATTACCCAAATTCACGAGCAATATAGTCATTTCACTTCACCGCGTACGAAAATTCCAAATTTCCCGCCTCTATCGTAATCCAACCGTCCACTTTGAAACAACCAGCGGCCACAGATCACGATCGGCGTGACTCACACTAATTGGCTCTCAAAAAAACAACAAATACTGTCTCCTATATAAACCCGTCATATGTCGCCAACACCTCACATCTCAGAGTTCAGCTATTAAACGCAGTCAAAGTCACTCTTGCCTTTCAGAATCCTCTGGAAAATACCATCAACTATGCTCTTTTAAAGCAAGATGGCAGGAAGAGGTAAATCAGTGGGTTCCGCGGCAGCGAAGAAGAGCGCATCGAGGAGCAGCAAGGCCGGCCTGCAGTTTCCTGTCGGTCGTATCGCTCGGTTCCTGAAAGCCGGCAAGTACGCCGAGCGCGTCGGAGCTGGCGCCCCGGTGTATCTCGCCGCTGTTCTGGAGTATCTTGCTGCTGAGGTAATATTTTGAGATCTCATTTGGATTTCACTTTCGCCTAGCGATTTGCTCTATTTGTGTGACTGGTTATGTTGTTCGTTTTTGGTTTTTTAGGTGTTGGAGTTGGCTGGGAACGCGGCGAGGGACAACAAGAAGAACAGAATAGTGCCGAGGCATATTCAGTTGGCGATTAGGAACGACGAGGAGCTAAGCAAGCTTCTAGGTGCTGTTACTATTGCTAATGGCGGTGTGTTGCCTAGCATTCATAACATGTTGTTGCCTAAGAGAATAGGTTCTGGCCCTAAAGGTCCTGCTGATGATGACAACTAAACAATTTTTCTCTGTTCAACCAAACAGAACCCTTATACTGTCACCAATTTTAGATTCAGATTCCTTTCTATGCATTAGTTTTTTTTTTTTTAAGGACTTCAACAATGACTTCATTTGATGTACTCCATTAATTTTAGAAATGAATATCAAATTTCTTTTACATTTGCCTTTCTGGTAAATTAAACATTATGTATGCATTCGTTCCATGTTGATGTTATGTTTGGATGGATGATTTATAAAAGATTAGAAAGGTTATTAATAGGATGAAATTGATGAGTTTTGTTTGAAAAAAAAGTGTTAAATTATATTTATATTTGGGATGATAAAAATGAAAATAAATGATTTGAAATTGATTTTATTTGTTTGAAATGAAGTAGAATAAAATATCAATTTAAAAATTGATATATATATATATATATATATATAAAATTAACTTTTATTTTTTTATTTATTAAATATTTAATATTAAAATAAAAATTTATTTATATTATTTAAAAATTATATTTTATTTTTATTCACAAAAAATATGAATAATTAATTTTTTATAATTTTTTATAAAAAGTTAAATATAAATAGTTTGAAAAGTAAATATTATTTTAATTAAGATTAAAAATTAATTTTAAATATGATTAGATGAATTAAAAATTTAATAACCTAACCAAAAATAGCCTTGTAATACTAATTCAACCAAATGTTTTTTCTATCACTTGTTTTATATTTTTATAATATATATTTTCAATTAATTATATTATATTTATACTATCAAATATATTTTTTCAAAAAATATATATTTATAAAATTTTTAATAAGGGGATATATATTTTTAATTGTTCATAATTTTATAAAATTTATTCACTTTATTTATATAAAAATAAAATTAAGAATTAATTATATATTTAATACTTATTTTAATCAAGTAAAATTTATTATATCTCATAATTTTGTAGGCCAATTAACATAAAAACCTGTAAATTTTATAAAAGGTTATTAATTAATCATAGGGGGAAATACTTATCAATTTTTTATACCTCATAATTTCATTATCAAAAATGCTAATTGTGCAAACTATTTAGAAGTCGAAAATTTAACATCAATTAAAATAAGGTTATTGTTGCTAAGTTATTCAGAAATTTAACAAACAGGAATAATAAATAAAATTAAGTCATTTTTTCAAGATGTAGAAATCTTAGGTTTTGATTCAACTCTCTTCTTTTTGAACACTTTTCTCTACCAAAAATAAGAAACAAATAAATATATAAGTAAATGTAAAATAACAAGTACTTATAAGAAAAACAAATCAATATCAACAACTCAAACTCTAACGTCTTCCTAAGGTTGTAAATAGATAATATCTTCCATTTTCAGCAAACTCATAGTATTATGATCAAATGAAAAACAGAAATAATTTTTTTCAATATATTGAAACTTATTAGTTTTTTAGTTCACCATTCATCATTAGTTGTAGTATTCTATTGTGACGCTCTATCGGACAATCAAACAATGCCTTCAACTTACTAGGATTTTCAATAGTATTCATTGGAGAAGATTGTTCCAAATTTGTAGCCTCTTTTTGTCTAATTTCAACAGCAGTTTCAGTGAGCATTTAAGTAGCCTTATTCTTATCAAATAATTGGACTAATTTTTCATAATTTCGCACCGATTTGTCCTTCCATTCAATAGCTTCAGGATGAGTCTATTCATAGCAATAAAAAATTTACCATGTTAGCATCCACATTCATTTTATATTAAAAAAAATTTTATAAATTGAAAGCGAATACAAACCTCAATGAGTTGTTGTCATACTTCAGGTTCTGTAGTTCACTTCTCACATATAGGATTCCAACTAAATCCACTCATGTCATTTTTGAAAATATCATAACAACTCATAAAATTCTTTTTTTATTAATTTCATTCGATTCTGAATTTTGTATTTGTCAAGTGGTTTGTCTGGAAATTTTTTCTTCAATTCAAACAAAATGTTGTTGAATGCAAAAGTTGTAAAGGGACCCCCTATGCGATTACCCAATATGTGCTCGTGTAAATAAACATCAATCAAGGTATCATCCATCAAACGAGTCCAAACACATTTATCTTTCTCATATTTGCGCGACATCTTAATTAAAATGCTATAAGAAATATATATTACAAAAAACAAAATATAAGTAGTTACAAACTTTTGATAACATATCACTACACAATAAAGAGCAAAAGAAAATATTCATTAAGGTCTAGTCATATACATAATAAATAGATCACAATTTTAACGTTCAACAATTTAACGATAAAGCAAGTCAAAATACATATATATAAATGTCTAAATCTTTATGAGTTATAATCTTCCCACATATGTCTTGCTATAACGTCTCTAATAATTTCTCCTCTACGTGCATCTTCACTACTATCTAATCGAGTGCGTGAAACTTCTACTTCTTGATTCATAATCTTTTGGTCAACCTCAACAAGAATATCAAGATCCGGATCTGCTCATACCAAGTAATTATGCAATATACAATATGCAAGTATAATTTTATTTTGAGTTTGTTCACCATAATATAATTTTATTTTGAGTTTGGACACCATAATTTGGTTTAGTTGTACTTGCCATAATTGGAAAGCGTTTCTTAACTACACCAAATGCACGTTCGATTGCATTTTGTAAAGAAGCATGCAAAAGATTAAATAATTTTCGTTCATTTCTTGGGGGATTCCTTGAGTACTCTTTCAAATGATATCGTTCTCCTTTATAAGGTGTTATAAGTCCACTCCTTAACATGTATCCTCCATCAATAAGGTCGTATTTTCCTAAACATAAACATCTATGTTATTAGATTCACATAATTCAAATGTTGTAGCACAATTTCTAAATTAGATTACTATGATAATTACCTTGAGGAATTTTCAAAGGAATTGCTCTAGATAATGCATTTTTTAGAACTCTTGAATCAGATGTAGTACCTTCCTATCTTGTCAATACGTAAGTAAATCTGAAGTCAAATGTGCATGCGACCAACACATTTTGTGATGAAAAATCTTTTCTCCCACGATATTTAGGTGCTTCACTAGAAGACACTTTCACCAAAATATGAGTCCTATCAATTGCACCGATGCAATCCTGAGATTAAATAAATCATTTTTTATAGTTGCACATGAGAATGAAAAAATAATATATGTAAATGGAATTACTTTTACCTTAAAGAATGGGTAGAATCTATCATTTGTGGCTATTTCTGAGGGAATTTCACTACCATCTGGTTGTATGAGAAATTCATTCTCTGCCATTATTAGGGCTTTTAAAACGTTATGAAAATGACAACTTATTGTCTCTTCGGAATGATAAAAATGAAATATAATCTCGCGGTTGGTGACATTATGTCTTATAATATAAAGAGATTTCGTGACTTGTTCTTCCACACTAATCCTTAAAGTTGGTCACATACACCCATCTCTAACTAAGACATCACATAAACCAAAAAATACCGCATGACTCATTCTTAGCATAAAACGACAATGTTCGGTGCCTACAAGATTGGTCATTATTTGTGACCTTACTTGATTTGCTTCTAGTGTTATCGAAGAAGGAATCCGTATCTTTTGGTGACCTTTTGTTATAGCAAACCAACATGTTACTATAGCAACAACTTGTGCGACATGTGCAACAATTTTTCTTTGTAACTTTAGGAAATTATGATCTTCAGTAATGTCATCATCCATCTATAAAAATAAAATTAATATATCAAAACAAAACATGTAAACACACAGTAATAAGAATGATATTTTAAAGGATATTAATTACTTACTCACAGAAATTCAAATAAGTTAAAAGAAAATGAAAAAATAAATAATATAAGAAAGAAGACGTATGATTGTGTGAATGGTCGAACTAAGTTTTCTAATTTAAATTCACTGAAAAAGCCTTATTGAATTTGATTAGAAACTTTAAAAGAATTAGAATTCAAATATATCAGGCATGTGACATGTGAAACTCATAGCATAAAAAAATAAATAAATAGTCTTTTATTATATTTATTATTCGTCTTCATTTAATCAAAGAATAATTTGGTCTTTTATTTTAAATCAAATAATAACTTTTATTTCAAGTTTTATTAATTTATATTTAGTTTTGATGCATTGATACGAGGTGAAGATTATTAAATATTTTTTTTATTATGAGATTTAACTCTTCTTTTTATAATTAACTAATTTTATATTTTATATTTTAGATCCTTACAAATTTATTTAAAATAATTACCTACAGTTATTTTTATTACGTCAATATAATAGATTAATATAATATTATTTATTCATAATATAACACACAAGTGTAATTGATGCATTGAAAACTATAAATTCTAATATGACAAAAAAAAGTAATCATTTTTTTTAAAAAAAAAAACATGTCTCATTTGCTAGTTATAGTAGATGACGAGACTTGAAGGCATAATGTGCAACATCATTCATGCCAAAAATGTGCAAAGGGAAGCAATACTGGCTGCTCAAAACTGAGCCTGGAGAGTGGTCATGGGATGATAGTAGCAGTAAGGCAAGGCAAGATAGAGGGCTTTTGTTTTAATTTTGTGTTTTGTTAGTGTATATAGATGTGTTGACTGTTATGTGAATGAAAATCTTAGATGAGTTTGGCAAACATTTTTATGGGTTTGCTAATTTTTACTGTTAGTGAACTTGTAATGAGTCTAGCAAACATTCTCAATTGAAGACTATTAACTTGATTAGTGGACTATGCCTTCAAGAGCACAACTCATTGTGTCCACTAAACGACTAACATTAGACAACATGTAATGGTAGTAAGAACCAACTCACTCACAGCCACCTTCTCATCCTATTCATTAACTGGGTTTGAGTATCTAAAGATTTATCAATTGTGGAAGGCAGCATGTCCACCCTGCCGTAGGACATTTTCATCTCCAATAATATCATTAAATATTATTAGCTCGCAAGACATTAAATTCAATGTAATGTAAGGGCAATGTTTTAAGTTGCATTGAATTTGTTCTCTTTCTGTTTTTGTGTCTATTTTTCTTTTCCCCCAATAATGATGGCCAAGGAAAAATTGTCCCTGGAAAAGTTCTTCATAAGAGAGTCTCCATCAAATACTGGTGGAGCTATGTTTGAAAAAGATACAGCAAGGCTTTGGTTAGGTTTTCCAAGAATAAGAGAGTTGCAAATTGGTGCTGGATATTATCCTAGAATGTCTTTTTCTATCAGTATTTAGTCTATATCTTATTTTCGACAGGCTAATGAGAGGGTTGTGTTAAAGCATTTCACTGACTAGAAAGGAAAGCTGATGTCATTAGAGAAGCTGCTGTAGAGTATCGTAGTCTTAAACTATTAGAATGTGTGATGTCTTCCTTTAAGGATGATACTGACATTCCATATGAAACAACCTTGAAAAAGATGGCTCTCTTATTTGACAAGTAAGGATTATAATACACTAATCCAAGCATATGCCCATTTAATTGTCACATTGTTTGTTTGCTGGTCTCACTTCTGATCATATCAGGTCGGAACGAAGCATTGGAAGGCTGATTAGACTTCGAAATTCAGTTTTGCGTTCTTATCAGGACTGGAAAATTCCAATCAATTGGATGCTTGATTCTGGAATAGTAAGCAAGGTATGCTTTGAACTTGCATGTTCATGTTGAATGTATTCAATCAATTTATTAGAGAATTATATTTGAAGTATAACAGTGCCTAAAACATTCTTAGGTGTTGTTTCAGCTTAGTATATATTCTGAGTTGATGCATAGTTACAGACATTCTCTTATAATTTTTTGGTGCGGGAGATCTTTAGAACTTATACTTGTGCCTTTAGACAATTGTCACAGCTGCCTCAGTGTTGCAAATGTTATGGTATGTTAAATGTGAAGTAATGTGATGCAGATAAAGCAGGCTACTATGAAGTTGGCAAAGATGTATATGAAAAGAGTGATAATGGAGCTTGAATTAGCCCGGAATTCAGATAGGGAATCCAATCAAGAAGCATTGGTACTTCAGGGTGTGCATTTTGCATATAGGGCTTATCAGGTGATGCTCTGGGTTAGCTATTCAGATTTCTATATATATGTCTGCATGTGCGTGCATTTGCTGCTCAATAGTTTGTATACACTGTTGTCTTCTTTTTTATCTGCAGTTTGCTGGAGGCCTTGATAATGAAACGTTGTGTGCTTTTGAAGAGATAAGACAGCATGTTCCAGGACATATACGAGGATCTCGTGAATTGTTAGCTGCCATAACATCGTCATGAGAAGGTGGATCAAGTGAACGTGTTCTATACAGGCAGTTTAGATTGTTGAAAGAAGAATCTGTAGTCAAGTATTTGTCTAATTAATTAATTAATTTTTTTCTTCGTATTTGATGTAATAAATTGTAATCTAAATTGAAAGAGAAGGTAGGGTGAATATTGAGCAGAGTATGAGGGTAGCTAATGGAGAGCATGGGCTCTTTTTGAAGTCTTTGTTACCTGTTGTACTATTCAACATTTCGTCTCATGTAATGCTTTTATAAATAAATAAATGCTGATGCTGGTGTAAGGTTGGGGTTGATATGCTAATAGCAGCAATGGGCTTTGATGTAATAGCAAGGTCCTTGAAGGAGAATTTCATTGAAGAAGCATATGGGAGGTAGATAATGATGTAAGAAGCATATGGGAGGCAGATAAAGATGTAAGAAGAAGCATATGGGAGTGCAACGCAATTTTTTGAGTTGAAAGAAAAAGAATTGTGCCAAAGACGTTATACAGAATCGAGGCGTGTATGGGCAACAAGTACCAGAAATTGAGGAGGGCTGCACTGTAGGGAGAATTTGAGAGGGCTGTAGGTGCCACTGTTGTTGGTTGATTTTGCCTTTCTGCTTTCTGTTCTAGTACAGCACAATTGTTAAGCGTTTGATAAAGCAAAACCATATAATGAATTCATCTGTTTTTTGTTTTGTTGAATGACCTAGAATTTTGTATGTCAACTTGGATTATGATCTGATCTGAAATTTTGAAAGTTCAACTCAAATTGGATTTTTACAGCAAACTGTCACAGGCGCAACACTTATTGCAGCCTGTGATTAGAACACCAGTCGCAGCTTGCGATGTCCACACCCACACTGAGCTGAACTGAATGATTAAATTTATTTTGAATTATATATAAGTACCTTGTATTAAAGTTATTTGAAAGTATCTCTGAAACTTTATAATAGTTCTCACATAAATAAAAATCCCTCTGCCCATGAACATAGGCCAAATTGATCCAACACGTAAATCTTTATGTTAATTGCTCATTTGGTTTGTTCTATTATTGCTGCTATTTTCTTTGACAGTTTTTTTTTTCTTTCTTTTTTAAATAGATGTAGAAGAAAAACAACCCAAAATGCTTCTCAGCAATAGTCTACTTCTCTACCAACTCAATTAATTTTGATGTATACACAATTACACCATATCCCTCCGACAGTTTTTTGTTTCAGACTGCACCATGCAATCCCTACATGCCTTTCTCCCACTGAATGCCACAACTGGCACTGGATCCTCCTTAAAATGTCCCTTGAAATTATACAAGTTACTATACAGATGCAAAATTCCCCTCCCCCGCCCCCCAGGGTAGCTTTGCACTTGATTGTTGAAATACAATGCCACAAAGTCCCTCAATGCCTGGGATATTTAGAGCCTGGACTGATGTTCCAAGTCATCCACATTGCCACAACGCTTCAAAAAAGATTCTACCAGGCACGTGAATGTAGAAACACAATACCTCAAACCCCCTCAATGCCTGGGGTATTTGAGTCTGGACTGATGTTCCCAGTCATCGACATTGCTACAACGCTTCAAAAAAGTGCAATGTTTTCTGCTTTGCAGGGCTGAGTCTCTGCTGGCTGGCCGAAACTTCCAAAGCACTCTCACTGCCATCAAGCATCTATTTGGCAAATAACTAGAGTTCAGCTCAGGCACTTAGGGGGACAAAATCATGATCTATCCTCAAATATATAATACAAAATAAAGTGGCTCTCTTTACTGCTGCACAGTCATTCAACAACTCCTTTCTTTTTCACTTTAACCCTTCATAAATGAACAACCCGCATACATACCTATTACACACATGAATTCTTTCTCGCACTCTTTATGATGTGGGACCATTTACAATATGCATGATGCAAACAACCATAATTTTGTAGGTTGAATAATCCTTTATCAAAGGTTAAAGCATCTTATACTTCCAAGTTATGGAGGAAAAGAACTTTATTGTAAGTAAAACAATGAAGCGTATTTCAGTAATTTTCCAAGTAGAGTCCGATTTTAAGGTTTGTCTGCCTCCAATTAAAGTTTTTTTCTTATATAAGATTACCAAATCCTAATAGGACATCAATGAAGATACGAGTCCCTTGGCTTCTTTTCTCATACTTCCAAATAACACCCTCATTAGCATTACACTTTCACATGCTACATCTCTTATTACGTTACTACAATCCTCTATTCCCCACCATCAGATAGCCATCCTAGACAAGCCTAAATAACTCTTAACTATATTACTGTCAGCAACTTTTAGCAGAAAACCAGCATCTGTTTTCATTTAGTGCCGAAAAATAACTATTAAACCAAATAACTATATCCTATAGACAGGTTTATTAAATCTGGCCCACATCAACCATAAATTCACCGAAATAAAGAAAAGAGACGAGGCAACTACCTGTCCCAAGTTTTCCAACTTTATCTGAACAACATCCCTGCAGGAAAATAACAGATTCAAGTTACTAATGAACTATTGTCATTGTCATCATCATACATCATATGATCAATGCCCACAGCCTTCTTTAAAGAACTCATTTCTACTCTACAGTGAAAGATAAGAGCCAAAATTCACATACCATATGATGTCATCCACAGTGTCATTTGCTAGCAAGTAATGTATATTGACTGAAGAAACCTAAAAGGAAAGACGCAAGCATGTCAAGATGTTGGATTGATACAACTGTTTGCCAGTAAAACACAGACAAAAATCAAATAAACAAAGATGTCATACTACAGAGAAAGTAGAAACCAGATTCGCAGTCCTTGTACCTCAATTGACCAATCAAACTGGAATCATAATCAACACTTGAATACACAAGGAATCAAAGATTATGCAGTCCATGTCCATAACAATTGCAGTAGGAAATTTCAACAAAGGATCATCAACTAATTGACTGTCAGTTTTATTTATGAAGTTATATGGAAATTTCTTCTCAAACAAGAGAGACCAAAATGGTAAAACGGATTGCTTGAGCGCCTGTTTATAAAGGTTTTTTCTGACACCTAAAGATGAGAATTCAAGGTCATTTACAAACCAGACATTGTAATGAAACTTCAATAGTAATATCCTGGTACTGTAAACATATAAACAATTCTAGGGTTCACGTCCAGTAAAATGCATTTGTCTGGAGGAAAATAGCTGTAGTTTCTTTCGTACTGAATTCTCTGTTCACTTGGGCCAGTGTATGCATGCAAACAACACCAAAATTTCTTCAATTAAAATATCCAACAATAAACATGTAGGAAAATTTAGATATACCCAAATCCTTAGTGCAGTTTCAGCAAGAGATTGCTTTATTTTGGAATTATAGTGCCCGCTCAGCCTAGTGCATCTTTATGTCTATGTATTGCAAATGAAATCAGCTTTCAGTGAGACATTGCTTAGTTTTTAGAATTAAATATAGTGCCCGCACATCATACACTTTTGTGCATTATTTTGCTTTAGTATGTATGTAATGATGCTAAGGCATCAGTTACTTTTGTAAAACCCCAAAACAAACCAAAACAAATTACAAACAGATAATCTCACAAACATGCCTCCACAACCATTTGTTTGTAAGTTTCACAAGTAATCCACATGTATCCCAATCCGTGAGAAGCTGTCACTCTTTTCCTACCACCATTTGATAGAGCATTGCATCATTGTCTTTTGAGAACTGATCCATAAGATTTCAGGAATATTCCCAACATTTCTCAGAGCTTGATGAAAAAATTGTGGAGCAAAAATCGTATGACCTAACACTATTATTAAGACTAACTAGAACTAAACTAAACCAAACCTCAGTCCTTCTAAATTCAGGGCTTCTCATGCTCATATAGAGTATCCAAATAGAACCCTTTCTGGAAATGAATCATCAATATGGTTTATGACTTGGATTCAACATATTTTTCATGATTCTAGAATGCCATATTTCCAGTTCCCAGTATTTTACCTGGCCAATCCTCTGTGCCGCATCTTCAGCTTGAATTAGGTCACCAGGAGTCCAAGATAACTCCGCAAAAATAACAGTGCTTGCAGCTGTTAAAGTTAATCCAACACCACCAACTTTGATAGATAGCTCAGAAATACATTTTAAAAGAGAAACATAAATCACAAAATGCACCAAACAATAGTCAATTTAAACATCATATCAACAATAGGAACAACGGCAGAAGAGTTCAAAACAAGGAAATAGGAGGATCAAATTGGCATACTACTGCTGCCTTTATAACATCCGTTTCCTGGAAATCGGTAACTAAAGCTTGCCTAGCTGCTGGAGGGGTGCTGCCATCAATGCGAATGCAACCCAGAGCCAATAAATATAATGAAATTTTCAAAAAATTGAAGTGACCTTGCAAGAAGAAACTTGTGAATTGCGTTAATCATGGGTTGGTGATGAGCAAATATTAGAAATTTGCAGCCTCCCTACAAGAAGCAATTCAACAACCCCGGTTCATCCAACTGAAACAACAACATGCATAATTAAATGTTTTAAAAAAAAATCGTATTAAAAATAATAAGTTGAAAATGCAGCTCGTGACTACTGCTAGGCATGTCAAGAGCAAAGATCATGAGTTTGATATAAATGACCTAGTTTAATTTTGGTCAACCATATGCTGTGTTCCCAAGATCTGTAACTTGTAACTAATACTTGAATATGACATAAATAATATATAAATTCAAGCGATTTTTGACCATGAAACCTCAGGCTGCTTCTTAAATGGCCTTCAAAATGAAATCCATATAAGCCACAAATCTATTACATTCTTGATCATTGAATAGAGACCCTACAATTGGAATCGAGAAATCCCAAGTACAAACATTCATAGTCTGAAATTTACAATGTCAGCACACCAAGTATAGGTGCGAGATCGCATGCCTACCTTGCTGATGAGCAATAAAGAAAAGCCTTGGTGCAATAAAAAGAACTGCAGTCATGCAAGCACATGCATAGATGCCTTTGAATCAATATTTTACTGAAGCATTGTGCTTCTTAAGGAGCCATTTTTAAATGAGATAGACTCTATCCTATTTTTGCAGTTATGCACTTTAAAATTGGAAAAAAAAAAATCAAACAAGAAGAGAGAAATTTAAAGGTAAAAATCATAAAAGGAAAGGACTATGAAAATACCTCAATGACAGTTCCCAGATAATCTAAGACCCCAGGGATCTTGGCTTCAGCAGAATCAGTATATATCTGGAATCAAACAGAGTCAATAACAAAATGAGATGGAGAAATATTGATCTTTGGGAGACAACATCATTTTAAGATTTCAGTAGAAGCCTTCTAGGTAATCCAATAATGAAGAGGAAAAAAAACAACCACTGAGCCAGAAATACCATTATGACTTCAACAATCCATAAAAAAAAAATAAAAAAATAATTAAACAAAAGGTTATGTTCTGCTAGTTCTAAATGAATACCCTGTTAATAAGATTCTTCTCAAAAAACTTCAATGATTCAACCTCCTCA
This sequence comes from Omphalea diandra, assembly GCA_949677035.1. Lineage (NCBI taxonomy): Eukaryota > Viridiplantae > Streptophyta > Magnoliopsida > Malpighiales > Euphorbiaceae > Omphalea > Omphalea diandra. The sequence continues at coordinate 22,739 of CATIWR010349875.1, forward strand.
GCAGATGAACATGCCTTAATTTTTCCTTTTACCACCTCCAACTACAAAATGAACCAATAACGCTAATATAATTTTTTGAAAAAAAATTGCACAATCTCAGTTGAATTCATATAGAAAATTGAACAAAAATAACCTTCTATTTGTTAAGTTACCTCGCGGAATAAAGCATTGATTTTTTTCAAGTCCTTTTCAGCCAAATCTAAGAAAACCTGAGAATCAGTTCAGTAAACCATATTCTAAAAGTTCATCTGATTTCATATAATGAAGCCACCAGCTGTGTGTGTGCGTGCGAGATGACACTATAGACATACATCCCTGCTACTTTTCAGTGTCAAGTTAGCGAAGGTAAGAAGCATTTCATGCAGTTAACTACACAGCAATGTCAGACTCATAAGAATTTATCTCAGTAGATAGCTACTTTATGCCAAAGAGACGGTACAAAGCCAGTGCATCAAAGATCTCCAGGAACTGGGCAGCAAAACTTTATCCTGGAATAGAATGCAAAACTAATGTCTTGCATTCCAAAATCTCCTTAGCAGTTCTAATAACTGATGGTTATACTGTTCAATTATTTCACTGTATTTATATTATGTTCAAGAACATGTGCCAGGCAAAAATAACCAATAAAAATCCAACCAGCAATATGTCAAGCAACGCATCAGCTACAAACAGTGAATTTGGAAACAAATAATAATTACTTGCTGTCGACTCTTCACAGGAAGCTCAGAAAGAACATCCTCTTTAAGTCTGCGAATTATCACTGTTGCCTTCATCAAGTTGTGCAACTCTTCATGGTTACTTGCTCCTTGATAAACTCCGAAAATGCCCTAGAAAAATAATATCAGAAAAAATATTGCCAACTTCCACAAAACATTGAACAAAGTAGACTTAATAAATTTACCCTCTTGCAATATCGATTACCATACTCATGAACATTCTCCTACACCTCAGGATACAAAGCTTACAAAGTAGACTTAAAAAATTTACCCTCTTGCAATATCGATTACCATACTCATGAACATTCTCATACACATCAGGATACAAAGCTTCCAGCTACAATACATTAACATTTTATAATAAAATCACTGACCAATGACTTCCAATTACTTCAAGTGTAAAATGTCATCCAGAGCAGCATTCATGAGTACCTGTTTAAATAGTTCTATCGGTCTGGATAATGCAGGAGTTCCATTAAGCAATATGGCATATTGAGATTTCTGAAATTTGTAACAAAGTATCAGTGTCATAGAGCAACAAGAGTGTGTGCATGATGCAGCAGCCCTATGAAATTGGAACTGATTAAAAAAAAACATTTGTGGTCTGCTTTGAGCACAGAAAACCACTCATGCTGAACATTTAATTCATTCTCTTTACATTGTTCGGCAGCATCTCTCTCTAACATATATTTAATCCTTTTCTGCAATCCCATTAAACCTGAGTTTTACAATACATTATCCATACTAAATTAGAATCAATAAGAAATGGTCATTAGTGGTATGCAAAGGAGGGAAAAATAGAAAGAAAGAAGCAGGATCAAAAACAGAAAGCCAACCTGAAATTATTGATCAAATATGGTTTACTAAGTGTGGTTTTTAGATTTTAACTACATATCCTTGTAAATTTGTAATTAGCATTCTAGTGTGCAAGACAATCAAGAAAAATATAACATTATAGCTATGATGAAAATCTATGTCATTTTATGTTCTCGGCACTCTATAATGATCGCAATCAATAATTTTTTTTTTTAAAAAAAGGTTTTGCTAAAAGATTAGTATCAGTGGAATTTAAATTTAAATTAAATATTATAATTGAATTTGGCTCACTAAAAAATTTTTTTTTTTTTTAAAAAAAAAAAACAAAACAAAACACCAATTAAACTGAATCAGTCAAACCAATTAATTTTAAACGGTTAACCAATATTTATGGTTCAAGCTAAAAAAATGCTCACAATTGGTGAACCTTGTACCTTCAATAATCATCGCCACTGATTCTTAATTGAGAACTTGCTCAAGATATGGATTATTTCTTCATAGTACTCCAACTAAAATTGAGAAACAGTGCAAGTAAGAAGCTTCTGACAAACCATGTACATAAGAACGAGTTAATGAATAAAGTTAACATATGCATGCATGTAGTCATTTGTTGGGAGAAGAAGACCTTTATAACCGGAAGAGAGGCAGTTGTCCTCTTTGCTTGAGCATTTTTCATGAAGTGTGACTCATCTGCAATCACAACCTAAGGAAAAACATATCCATGACAGAAGCAAATGTAGCCAAGTCCTAGATACAGACACACACACACACAAGAAGAAAAATAAGTCGATCACTATAAAACTCTATGACAAGCACAGTTCTAGAATTGAGAATCCTAATACTTATTTTGTGAATCAGGAATCATGAATCGAACGATTCAGTGTAAATTCACAATATTCAATGCAAAACAACATATATCCATGTAAAATAGGCAAAATATATTGAAATATGACAATTTGATAAAAAAAAAATAATGATTATATGGCCCATTGGAAAGATGCTTGCTTGTAAAATTTGATCAAACAACAAAATGATAAGCAAAATAAAAGGTTATAACATAAGGGTCTAAAACATGACAGTATAAGCTAACACTTAATAGGGAATAAAATTACAAAAGGGAGAAGAGGGAAGAGTGACAGGTGGAGATATTTTGATAAAAAATAGTGATTATATGGCCCATTGGAAAGATGCTTGCTTGTAAAATTTGATCAAACAACAAAATGATAGGCTAAATAAAAGGTTATAACATAAGGGTCTAAAACATGACAGGATAAGCTAACACTTAATAGAGACTAAAATTACAAAAGAGAGAAGAGAGAAGAGTGACAAGTGGAGACAAAAAAAATTTTTTTTTTTTAGTGCATTGCAAATCCAATGTTAGAGGGAAATTATTGAAATAGGAATAAAAAATAGCGATTAGATGGCCCATTGGAAAGATGCTTGCGTGTAAAATTTGATCAAACAACAAAATGATAGGCTAAATAAAAGGTTATAACATAAGGGTCTAAAACATGACAGGATAAGCTAACACTTAATAGAGACTAAAATTACAAAAGAGAGAAGAGGGAAGAGTGACAAGTGGAGAAAAAAAAAATTTTTTTTTTTAGTGCATTGCAAATCCAATGTTAGAGGGAAATTATTGAAATAGCAATAGAAAATTTAAATGTATTTACAACAAAAAGAGCTGTTTAGGTATGTTAAAAAATAATTTTTTAATTTTTATCTCAGTTTAAATGACTCAAAAGACAGTGGAGAGATTCTACTTAAAGTAAAACTGAAGTTAAATTTTGATATCTGAACTTATCAGTTCCTATGGGCTTGGTAAAGGAACAATCGACTGAATTGATCGATTCGTGTCAATTTGTCCAATTCATTATGGAATACTTAATTCAGTGTCAATTTGGTACATCTGTGACTCAGTCAATAGGTTCAAATCAACAGGGGAAAAAAATATTATGACAAGCATGAACATGCATGCACACATAAAGACATCTAGATTCAGTGACTAATTCAATGAGTAGATCAACTGTACTGTCCTGCTGCCACAACATATTGTACACTTGTAAGACCTTTTAACATCTGGTGTTGGCCCAAGGTGCCATCAATGATCCAAAACAATTAATGATACATGAGCTAGAACACCTATATAGATAATAAACCCCAACACCAATAACAAGTTAAATATAAAATATATTCTACGTAATTAAATTACCCACAATAAATGAAAGAAACTATTTTGTAAATTTCTTTCCAAAATACAAATAAATAGTACTGAAATCCATTTTAGGCAGTCTCACATCAATTCTCTTAGTCATGTTGCTGACTGAATTTATCAAGAAAAAAAAAATATAACATAAATCAGCTCAAAATTAAATATTTCCTACCTAAATTTAGGACATTTGCATAGAGCCTACAACACCATCTATGTTATGATTATATTGAGATTACATATTTAATATAGAATGCCTAACTAAGTGATAATATCAGCATGATGGTCAATACCTATACATCGTCGAAATATAAATTAACTCAAAATCTTCTTGTTTTAAGAGAAACTTCAAAAATTTTAGTGGTACTTCTAACTTCCTCATCCATCATGCAATGCTTCAAAACCTTCCAACTCCAAAATGGATTGATAATCTAAGAAAATGGCAGAGTAATGGCTTTATTAAGCAACAAATCAATAAAAAATTTGAAATTCTGAATTTTTATTTTGCTTACCTTAAACTCTGACGCCATTAGAACATTCTGTAACTTAGGGACCACATCATAAGAGATGATGTTGAATAGGACATCAAGATGAATGCTGCCCTTGGTATTCGATGATACTATTGTGAATCCACCTCTGTTTGATCCACTTCATTGTGATAAAACAACCTATGAATCGTCACTTGTTAGGGAATGAAAAAGAAAAACAAAAATATAAAGAATAAAGTGCCCAGAAAAGCATTAAAAAAGAAAGGGAAAAAAGGCAGAAGAGATCAAGCCATGACACAATGGGGATATCTCTTACTAAGAAAAGGCAACATAAATGTAAAACCTTAAAATGGACACCATAAAACGTACAAGTATATCTGATGAATTAATATCCAGCCATTGATGAATCATCTGCAAAAAAGCAAAAGTATGAAGCCTATTCCAGAAAATCTCTCCTTAAAAAGTCAAAAAATAGACTTACTGAAGCCCAGTGCAAACGCAAGGAAGATGGTGTGAGTATAAGAACAGGCCAGAATTCACAAAGGCATGCAGTTACAGCAATAGCCTGAAAAACCATTACATATTCTATTTGAATATGTAAAATAATATTGCATTAGAAGAATGGGGGAAAAATTGCCATTTGAAAGACCATTGCCTGGGAGGTCTTTTCACATAAGTTGAATCTAACTGCACCAAAGTTTTTCCCATCCTTTATATTATTTTACAAAACATCAGTGACTAAGAACTAATATTGCTTTGAGGAAAACCACAATACTAAACGCCAAGGTATCTGCGGATCATAACCTGCCATTTAACTTATTATCCAAATGCAAGCACAAAAGGGTGGCACATAAATGCAGAAAAAATAAAATCAGCATAACATCTCTCGTATCTTCATATGAGCAACAATCACACTGAAAAATCAGAAAATTTCAGGCAACATAGGCAGTTGTGTGATAAAGTTGATTATTTTGAAAGTCCATCAGCCGATAACAGGAAACAAGGATCAATTATTGGGGCCCTAGGTGTCAACCATCTACACCACCAAAACCATCAAGCAATTTCAAGAATGCTAGCAGTAAGCAGTCATTCATTTTGATAAGCTATTACCAAGATGGTCACTAGAATGTTATATTCATGGAAACACTGCATGACAAGATATGGAAAGAAAAGATGAAATAATAAACTGCCTGCAAAGTCTTTCCTAGTCCCATTTCACCTGCTAGGAGAGCACGCCCTCCATGTTGCAACACAAACCTGAAGAACAAGAGTAGACAACAATTAAACATAAATGAAGAATGAGTGAATAGTAGCAAACAAGCGTAAACTTCTTTTGCTTTGTCCAGATAAATAATCCACACATCTCAAATAAAAATGGAATTATTAGGAAAATCCCAGAAACAGTGCATACCTAGCACCATCCCGTTGAAAAGGCAGAAGCTTTGACTCAAGGAAATCAGGTATCCTGCCATACCAGTCTTGCGGGGGGGAAAAATTCAAATGTAACAAGCAAAGAAACAAAAAGCATTAAAGAGCACATATAGACTATTTATTTAACCATAAGAAAGAAGAAACACACCAATCAATGACATATGAACCTCAAATTTTTTGTTTTTTTCAACAAGCATGCTATCGTATTTATAAAATTCATGATTTACCAAACTTCCTGTCAAATTCAACATTTGAGAGAGAAAAATATTGTTGTAGAACAGAATATTGCACAAACATGATAGTTCTTTATTTTTAGGGCTAATATTATTGTTAATTAAGTCTAGTTTAGGAGAAAAATATCAGATAATGTCTCACTTTTGACTATTATTTTGAGATTTTATAGGAAATCCTGAAAATTTGAGTTGATTGATGAATTATTAGAGTTTTCTAGGTGAAATTGTGCAGTTACAGAAGTTCAGAGATCAAACAGAAATTTGAGAGTTCAGGGATCAGTTCTGATATTTTTCAAAAAAAATTTGAGTTCAATTCTCATTTAAATTAGAAAAATGTCATGCAGAATAAGAGGAAAATTAGAGGTTTCGGCTTTTACTCAAAATAAGAGAGTTTATCATTAGTTTTTTTTTTTCTTAATTGGTGGAGGAATATGTTATTCCTATTTTGAATAAGAGTAAGATGAGTATAAATAGAAGGAGGAGAATTTTAAAAGGAAGAGTTTAAAGAGTTTTTGTTCTGTATTATTATTATTTTCTAAAGAGAGTTTTTATTTATTTTATTTTTCTAAAGAAAAGTTTTTGTTTATTTTTATTTTTCTGGAGAAGAAGTTGTCTACAAGAGGAGAATTATCGATCATCCATCAAGTTTGAAAAGAATTGAAGAATACAAAGATTTTATTATAAAAATTTTTCTATTTTATTTTCTTTTTATTTTGATGGTAGCTAGTAATTCCATTATGAACTAAATTAGTTTGGCACTTGGGTATAATGAACTCTAAGATGAGTTTTGAATTGTGATTTTCTTTGGATAATACAATCTTTTCATTATTTTATGGAATTCAATTGTGTTTGTTTTTTATTTTTTTGAATTGATATATCCGAAATATTGATTCTTGTTTTATAATTCTTTTAACTTAGTTTGAGAAATCAAGTTATTGAATAGATTTAACACAATTGAAAGGAGTTGCATATACCACTAAAGATAGGATAACATAAATCTTCCGGATTAGGGTCAAACCTAATAGTGAAATTCAAAATACTATAATATAATTTTAAGGGTTTTAATGAGGAAGAAATTTTAATTAATCAACCTAGAATTAGATATTAATGATTTTAAGGACTTTAACATACTAAAGTAATTTTCACGATTCCATAAATATTGAACTAGATTATATTATTGAAAAATTAATTTCTTAACAAGTCTTATAGGGATTTAATACTTGAGTGCTATTTATCATACTAGTCACCTTTTTCCCACTCTCTAGTTCATATTTTCATTATTTTAGTTTGTTGAATTAATTTATTTTAGTTTTTAATTAGTAAATTAATTCACTTAAATTTACTGATTAAATAATAGAGAAATAGTTACTACTAGTATTTTTAGTTCTTGAGAGATCGACACTCGATACTCTTATGATATACTATACTCGATAGGTGCGCTTGCCTACTCGATCTATAGGTGTTGCCTTCAGATCATATCAAGTTTTTGACGTCATTGTCGGGGATTAAACCCGGTTCACACGCGTGACAGGCGGGAATACTCACTACTATACTACAACAACTACAAAATATCTAGTTATACCTTGGATTCACTTTCTTAATTTGCAAACATTGTTTTCCACCATAGATATTTAATTATCACTATCTTTAAAAAAAATCTCAAAGTTTAGAAATTTACAAATTCTAGAAAAAAATTCTTTTTTTTTTATACTATAAAGAAAAGTTTGAGTCTATTTTCTTTTAAATGTGCTAAATTATATGAATTTCTTGTTGAGTGAGTCATTAAATAGTGCTAGACTCTCTAGAATTTGATTTGTTATCATTTTGAGACCACATTATCGAATACAAGTATAAAAATGATTAAGTCAATTTAGGATTAGCCACTTGTTCATTTTTCTTTCTTCATCCATCATTTTATCCATTTATATTGCGCCTATAAGAACCCTATTTTTTTTTTTTTATTATAATCCCATGTTTAGCTAGCCAATGAAGCCTAGTCCCTTAAAATATGATTGATCATGTTTGCTTTCGGATGAGATTAGGTTTCTACAATTACAAAGTGTTGTTTCATGAAATTAGTGAAAACTCTTAAGTGTGGGGTTGAATATTTTATTCTTTGGGGTGACAATGAGAGAATGTTATTTGATTAATTGCTAAATTTGTGAATTGTTACCTTATATGATTTTATAATAACTTTTCTTTTTTCCTCTCAAAATATAAAAAGAAAAAAAAAATAATATGAAAGAAAAAAAAGAAATAAAAAAGTTCAAAGAAATAAAAGAGGAAGAAGATGATATATTTATTTATCAAGGCAATTCAATTATATTTTGTAAAAGATATCAAGTAAGGGCCTATAATTTCTATTGTTTTTAAGGTCCATGAGAGTAAGATTATGTTTTGGCGTGAGATTTGTTCTTTGTTGAAAGATCATGCGAGTTTCATTTGAGAGAGTATTTAGTAAGCATGATCAATTATTTTGTAGTCCACTAGGCTAAAAACACTTACCCTCTACCGAGACCCCATTACAAAAAAAAAAGAAAAAAAGACCTTTTAATTTGTGCTTATATTTGAATTTAAGTGGTGGAGAAGTGATTTATTTTCAAACTTATGGTAGACTTTTAGACTATTTGTTAGATGATGAGAGCATATACTAACCTTTAAACACTTGAAATGAGGGGTACATTATGCGAAATTTGATAAATGATTTTTTTTTTTTTTAAGTTTGTGGATGAATAATCTTTGATGCATTTGATTTAGGGATAGTTATGATTAAATAAGTATGATAGAACACAATTTTTGCAAATTTGAGAATTAATGAATTTTTCGCATAGCTTAGTTAATTGGATTTGTTATGATGTCGATGAGGGGAGGAAATGTATTTATGAGTCAATTATATTAGTTTTTATATGTTTTATGTTTAGTATTTTTCTTATTTTGTTTTGAGTGTTTTATTTGTATTTTTTTCCATTAGCTTAGTATTTTTGCTTGGGACAAGCAACATGCTAAGTCTGAGAGAATTTAATAGTTCTTTATTTTTAAGTATTTTTAGGGCTAGTTTTATTATTAAGTCTAATTTAAGAGAAAAAATATCATATAATGTCTCACTTTTGGCTGTTATTTTGAGATTTTATAGGAAATCCTGAAAATTGAAGCTGATTAATGAATTATGAGAGTTTTCTGGGTGGAATTGTGCAGTTTCAGAAATTCAGGGATCAAACAAAAATTTGACAGTTCAAGGATTAGTTCTAATATTTTTCAGACAGAATTTGAGCACAATCCTCATTCAAATTAGAAAGATGTAGTGCAGAATAAGAGGAGAATTAGAGGCATCGACTCCTATTCAAAATATGAGAGTTTATCATTAGTTTCTTTTTTCCCTAATTGGTGGAGGAGTATATTATTTCTATTTTGAAGGAGAGTAAGAAGAGTATAAATAGGAGGAGGAGAATTCTAAGAGAGAGAGTTTAGAGAGTTTTTTTTTTCTGTATTATTATTATTTTCTAAGGAAAGTTTTTGTTTATTTTATTTTTCTAAAGAAAAGTCTTTTGTTTATTTTTATTTTTTTGAAGAATAAGTTGTTCATAAGAGAAGAATTATTGGTTATCCATCAAGTTTGAAGAAAATTGAAGAATACAAGAGTTTTATCATAAAAACTTTTCTATTTTATTTTCTTTTTATTTTGATGTTAGTTAGTAATTTCATTATGAACTAAATTAGTTAGACACTTGGTATGATAAACCCTAAAATGAGTTTTGAATCGTGATTTTCTTTAGATAATACAATCTTTTATTATTTTATGGAATTCAATTGTGTTTGCTCTTCATTTCCTTGAATTGATATGTCTAGAATATTGATCCTTGTTTTATGATTCTTTTAACTTAGATTGAGAAATCAAGTTATTGAATAAATTTAGCACAATTGAAAGGAGTTGCTTGTACCCCTAAAGATAGGATAACATAAATCTTCCGAATTAGGGTCAAACCTAATTGTAAAATTCAAAGAACTATAATGCAATTTTAGAGATTTTAATTAGGAAGAGATTCTAATTAATCAACTTAGAATTAGATGTTAATGATCTTGAGAAAGACTTTAACATACTAAAGGGATTTCCACGGTATTGAATTAGATTGTATTGTTAAAAAATTAATTTCTTAACAAGTATTAAGGGGATTCAATACTTGATTGTCATTTGTCATACTTGTCACCTTTTTCGCATTCTCTAGTTCATATTTTCATTATTGTAGTTTGTTGAATTAATTTATTTTAGTTTTTAATTAATTAATTAATTCACTTAAATTTATCGGTTAAATAATAGAGAAAGAGTTAATACTAGTACTTTTATTTTTTGAGGGATCGACACTCGATACTTTTATGTTATACTATGCTCGATAGATGCACTTACGCACTCAATCTATAGGTATTGGCCTTGGGCCGTATCAAAACATTTAAAAAAAATTACAGGTGCAAACATTTATCACAGGCTCAATCATAAAAGCCAATTGATTTTTTAATTTCCTTTTATTATATTTAGCATTTGCCTCGAAGATCTGGAACAGCAGAAGCAGCCACAATAGCACATTGCACTAAGGGATCTAATTTTTCTACCTATAAAAATTGCAACACATTCTTCACATAAGTCCCAAAACAACCAAACGGAGCAAGCTTAAATATATGTGTGACCAATAAATAAGGAACAAGGATGTATTCCAGGTAAAGCAGGCAGGAACCTCTTTTGTGAAAAAAAAAAAAATGTGCTTGCTGAACAAGAAATGAGGTTAAACACAAAAACAACTGGAGAGATGCATCCTAATTTGTGTTAGTTCAGGAAATCATCAGTGCCATAACCCTGCTACAATCATAAATAGAGAGAAAAGAAGAAAAGAATAAGAAAAGAGTACAAAGCTTCAGTGACTACCTCAACAATAAAACCGAATGTTTCAGTGAGAACTTTTTCTACTGATGATAAAGAGGACAATGGAAAAATCCATAATCTGCAGGTTAAAAAGTAATGAACCAAGCTATGGCTGTTCTGATGTTAATTCTCATGTGGAACATGCACATAACATGCTTAAGTATTTAAAGAAGTCAAGACACAGATTCAGGCTAGACCTTTCTTTTGCATTCCCAGTGGCTTTAGGGACCTTGCGCATGGCAGCTACTAATACCTAGAGCAATATAAAGCATAGCAAATGAGTGGGGAGGGGGCACAGAATTGCACAACTGAGTGAAAGAAACAAAGACATGGAATTGGAAGCAATAGAAGGTATTACCGGATCATACAAAAATTTGGCAGCAATATTCACGGAGACACGAAGAAAAATTTTGACAGAGAGCTTGGGTAAAGCCTTAGAGGTTTGATGTTGTGAAGCACAGGGAACTAATAAAACAAGGAAATAAGCGGCAAATATCTAATTAGGTTAGATAAAATAGTGTTAGATGAAGAAGAATAAGCATAGAATGAGCAGATCCTGACCAATGGCAATGAGCGAAAAGGGTAATGCTCTGTGTGCAGGAGACGAAGATTTTGCCTGAAATAGTCGCAATATATTAAAAAAAAAAAAAAGGAATACAAAATTGGAAACAGCGAGAAATTTGAAAACGGGGAAAAAAAAAAAAAAAGTTCGCAACTGCGCTAGCGCTGCAGGGGTTTTACGTGCCAATTCCGATTACCCGCTCTTTGTATTTTTCTTTGATTTTCAACCATCAAATATAGTTCCTCCAAAGAAAGACCGTTGTATACAATTCCCGATGTTGAATATTAAAATTTTTTTAAAATGATTTAATTATGAATATCTTGATTTATTTTTAGTCACATTTTTTATTTTTGATTTTCTTCGTGTGGAAATAGAATTAAATGGCTACTTCTTTAACAACCACACGCAATGCTTATAATGATAAATTTAATATTTATTTTTATTAAATAATTAATTAAAAATTAATATATAAGAAATAATTAAATTTTAATTATTATTTTATAAAAAATGATTATTAAGTAAATAAAATAATAAAATAATTTTGTAAAATTTATAATTATATCAAATTTTAATTGTAACAAATAATTATCTATCAATTTAGTATCTTCAATTTGATGAAACAATATGAAATTTATTATATTATATTTTTATTTATTTAATTTAATATATAAAACATTAATATTATATCTTATTAGTCATTTTATAAATTAACAACACTTAAACAAATTTTACCAAACATTAATATCAAATTGTTATGCTACCAACTAATAGCTATTAACCACCATTATCAACTATCAATTACATTCAATCAGTTATCTCAAGCAAATTATTAATTTAAGTGTAGAATTCAATATAAGATTTCACTTTATAAAAATATTATTATTATATTATTTTAAAAATATTTACAAATATATAAGAAAAAAGACAAAAAAAAAAAAAAAGAAAGAGAAAGAGAATATAGAAACAGAAAAGAGTAAAAAATATATTAAAAAGAAAGTGCAAATTTTATTTTTAACTAAAAATATTTTTATCATAATAAAAAATCATAATTTTAGAATTCATTTGTAAATTCTATTAAAATTGACACAATTTACTTTAATTATAATCAATTTTAAAGATTTAATAAAATAAAATTTCAAATAAATTTTTATTTTAAAAACACATAAAATGTAAATTTATATATAAATTTATCAAATTATACACACTCTAATCCTTTAGTAAATAATTTTAAAAAAAAACATAACATAAGAAAATCATTAGATAAGAACGTGAAATTTCAGCTTCCTACGAGCATAACATCTGGCTTTCAACTATGGAATTACCCTTTTATGGGGAATATTTTATTGTGTTATTTATACTAATATATATATATACACACACACACACACACACACACACACACACACACCAAGAGAATTTCAATATTTTTTTTCACATGTATAGTAAACTTGCAAAATGAACATAATTAAATTTTAGTATGTACAATGCATGAATTTAAGACTAAAATAATATATGAAAGTAAAAGATTAATTCATGTATCAATACAATTATAATAGTAATCTCTTTTTAACATTTAACCTAGAAAATTTATTTAATTTTTATAAAATAAATTCAATTGTCACAATTATGGTTCAATTGAATACTTAAACTAAAGAAGAATGAGTCTAAATAAGAGGAGTAAAAAGAAAAAACCATGTATAAAGAAATTATTGTATTCGTGCATATAATTGATAAACATCAAGAATAATGGGGCAGGGCTCGCATGTTGTGGGGACGGAGAGGAAACATATTAAGGTGTCAAGGAAACAAAGGCGGGCAGCAAACTCTTGAATTTTCTGGATTTTCATCATCATGTTTAGATTTTTATAGTACGTTAAGTTGATATTGTTTATTCTAAAAGAATCATTTTTTATGAACTAATGTTGAAAGAAATATCTACTTTCATTTCATCTATTCTCCATTTATCACTATCACACGATAAATACTTGCACAAATGTCTTTATCTCTTAGATATTTATGAAAGAGAGAAAAAAAAAAAAAAAAAAAGGAAAGAAAATCATTTCCATGTTCTTTATCTGTAAGATAAAAAAAACTATCAATACAATTTGGAGCAGGAAGAGTTCAAGTCCTCTTTATTCAAGAGAACTTTAAAAAGATTGCTACTGTAAAGTTATCCATTTTATTCAATTTGACACGATTCTCAAATTCGATATTGTATCCATTGCCAAGCATGATGTGGATCTTAGTGTTAGTGTCGAATTTAGAGGCGAGAAGGAGTGGATGTATATCTGTGTTGAATTTAATTGTGAAAGTCAAATTAAGTAAAAGAGGATGATAATGTGTATATTAAGGATTAATTATTTATAAAGGGTAATTATGTAATTTTATTTAAAATTTGACTAATATTATATCTTTGACCTATATAAAATCATATTAAAATTAGATTTTTTGTTTGTCATACTATAATGAAAGTGGAGAGACGAACTAAGAACCTAAAAGTCTTTAGTCAAATATACATCCAATCAAGCCAAAATTGAGGTGTGTATATTAGATGAAATAAAATAAATAGTGAGAAATTCATTAAAGGACTGAGTTTATGAGCTAAGATTGTGAATCATCTAATAAAAATTTATCTTACGTAATACATTTTAGATATAATATGAAATATTATAAATTTATTTATAAAATAAAAAATTATATAAGTATCTTTCATAATAATACTTGATGAACTTAGTCAACATAAACATTTCTTATAAGAAATATAGCGAAACCAAAAGCTTAAGAGGATATATATTATATAAAATGCAGAGGGCTGAAAATAATTGACCCACTTAAATATATAAAATATCGTTGCCTGAATTATTGAAGAGAGAAAAAGAAAAGATAAAAATCGTATTCCAATCTTACGAAAAAAATTGAGGCATACACCAAAAATAAAAAGGAAAAAGTAAAAAATAAAAATCTTACGAAAAAAATTGAGGCATACACCAAAAATAAAAAGGAAAAAGTAAAAAATAAAAAAGCACAAAGTAAAAAATAAAAAGCACTCATTAATAAGTATAATAATAGTTAATAAACTTCTTTAAAAAAAGTTAATAAATAATTGTTGTTTATAAGAAGTTGGCATCCTAATAATCAACTAGTGAAATAAGCGAGTGAATACGAGTGGTTGACTCGAGCGGTTTTGATGAGCTCCTGTAAGACAATAGAGGTGAGAGGATGTCCAACTGGTTACTGAAAGCCCAATTTGATACTTAAGTCAGTAAAGTGATAGAGAAAGGAAGAGTGAATGAATGTAAGTTTGAGAGATACTTAATGGTACTCCTTATATAGTGTTTAAAAAGAGTTGTTTCCTAGTTTGGAGTAGGACTTTGATATCTTTTTGTTTTGTGATTATTTCCTTATAAGAACTATATTCCTGATAAGATATACCTTCTTAATAAAAAGATAATATTGTTATTTAGAAGGAGCTACGAGTTAGTTGTATCCGAGTGGGTCGAGCCACACTATCTTGCATTTTATGGACTTTATTATGGGCCAAGCTGGCCTTAATCTTTATTAGGCCGAGTTTATATTAGTCTAGATAGTATCATATGTCCCCCTCTAGTTCGAGTCTATTTTATGTCTCAGGATAATGGGGTTATGTTCAAGCTGCAGTGCCCATACCTGAGAGTCAGAATTTGTCTGGGACTGAGGAGTCATTTAAGGGAGAAATGGAAATTTTTTAAATTTCAAAATAGGAAACATCTCATCATATAGTGTACCACGTGCCATGCAATTGATCTATCTTTGATGATCATACAGACTAAAAAGAGCAGGATCGTCTAGTTGGAAGGACGATTCGTTTAGTCCAAACTGTTTGTTTCCCTTGGCTATGACTATAAATGTTCCTTCTGCATCCATTAAACCTCCATTTTGCCACTCCTTTGCTTCCTTGTTTTGTAGAGATAGATATAAAGGAGCTAAATGCAAAAATGGCAAGGCAAAAAGCTATTTAAACTATCGAGGTTGTGTCCGGCGGTGCCAAACAACCCAAGGTCTGAGTGAAATCTGTTGGTCACAATAAGCGTTCTTTGACTGAAGCAAACATTTCTGAGCCATGGTCCAAACTCGAAACTAGGCTATACCTGAATTTGTTCCCTCATTTGAAATAGTGGAGATGTCGAGCAAGCAACCTTGTGTCAAGCTACCTCTGTCCAAAAAAGCCTACTTTGAGATAGTGGAGTCTGAATCGGATGAGGTATTTTTCACGCTTTTGAGAAATCTGAGTCGATACCCTGATCTGCGCAGATACTTAAATAATAAGTATGAATCTTATTCTTTGAGTAACAAATCAATTTGAAAAACACTCAGGAGGATCTACCTCCTACCCAATGATAAGAAGAAGTTCAAGCACCTCACCAACAGAGAGCTAGTTGCTCGTGCACAATTGATCAACCTTAAGGTACTATTAATAATATGCATGTTGGAATGTTCTAAGTGTTTGTGAAGATACTAATATTATTATGTTCTTTGCTCAGGTAGCAACGACTAAAGCTGTTATGACTGTTCAGTTGAAAACTGTAGAAAAGAAGATGAAGGGCTTCACCGAGTTGGAAACACTTTTGACTCAGGCTCGTGATGCTTATGATACTTTGACTAAAAAGCACTGGGACACACTACATCAGGCTACTGCTTTGGTTAACCTGCTTAGTGGAGCTAAAGAAAGCTGAAGACTATTGAGGCTCATGTGGCAGAGCTATATGGCATTGAGGATGAGCTAAAAAAGAAAGAGGTTGAGTTGGACAAAAAGAATAAGAAGGACGTCTAGCTAGGCCAAGATGTGAAAAGCTGGTAAGATAAAGAGACTCTAGTTTTTTCGTCAGCTATTAAAGAAATGTCCTCTATTTGCTTTTCTTATAATGCAAAAATCAAACATGCCTTGGAAAAAACTCATCCAGACTTAAATTTTGATTATGTATGTGATATTTTACTAGGGAAGGATGATGATGACAAGGCACCTATGGAGTAGATTGTTTAAAGCGTTTATGTCACCTAAAGGCCTCCTTATGGTAAATTTTTTTTTGAAGTTAATGAAATATTTTTGGTTTTGCATTCCTTATTACTTTTAATGCTTTCACTGTTAGCTTTATTCCTTGGCCTGATAACAATATTGTGTTGGTTAAATTTAGTTAGCTTTGACCACCGCCCAATTTAGTTTAGCTAGGCACTAGTTTAAAGTAGAACTTTATATGATTGATTGCTAAGGTAGATTAGCTTGGTCATCTATTTATTTGACTAGCTCGGTGTATGATAAAACTTGATGGATGCACGAGGTAGATTAGCTCAGTGTTTGATTAATCTTGATTAATGTATG
Source organism: Omphalea diandra (assembly GCA_949677035.1). Lineage (NCBI taxonomy): Eukaryota > Viridiplantae > Streptophyta > Magnoliopsida > Malpighiales > Euphorbiaceae > Omphalea > Omphalea diandra. The sequence goes on from CATIWR010349875.1 coordinate 39,462, forward strand.
AGTTAGATTAGCTCGCTACATAATAAAACTTGATGAATACACGGGGTAGATTAGCTCAGTGTGTTATTGTGCGAGGTGTATTTTATGCGAAAAAGTGTAAAGGGACATTCTCACAAGATAAGAATTTTTACGTGGTTTGATAATTTTGCCTACGTCGATAGGCAACTTCATTTTAATTGAAAAAAGACAAGTAATTTACAAAAGAGAAGTAGCGAGAGCTGCTACATAAAGTATTTCTTCAATGCCTCTATGTTCCATGTATGAAGTATAGATTTTTCTTCTATAGTTTCAAGCCTATATGTTGCAAGGTCTATTACTTTGGCTACTTTATATGGACCTTCCTAGTTAGCACCAACCTTGCTTACCTTGGCTTCTCCTTGAGCTTTGTCTGTTCTTTGAAGTACTAGATCACTTTTTTTAGGGTTTGATTCTCGACTCTTTTATTGTGAAATCAAGTTAATCTTTGTTGATATGTTAGAACTTGGATGATTGCTTCTTCTCATTTTACTATTAAAAGGTTTAAGTTGAGGTGAAGTTCTTCATTATTCTATTTAAGATTATGATGGAGGACTTAGTATAAGGGAAGACTAACTTCTACGAAAATTGTTGCTTCAGTTTTATATATTAAAAAAAAAGGGTGTTTGGCCTATTACTGTTCTTAGTGTTGTCTTGAAGGCCCAAAGAATATGATCGAGCTGATCAACCCAGGTCATTCTTACATCTTATAGTCTTTTCTTGATTCCTTATAAGATTATTCTATTAGTTATTTTGATCGTGTCATTTGTTTGCGGATGGCTACCAAGTTGAATCGAACGTCGATGCTCAAATAAGCACAATAGGAGTAGAACTATTCACAATCAACTGCTTTTTGTTATTTGTTATTAATACTTTAGGAATACTAAACCAATAGACTACATTCTTTTTGAAGAAATCAAAATTTTTGGTTGTGGTGATGGTAGTAAAGATAAGTGATCTATAGTCACTACCACGAATTTTTTCTAGCTCAGAGCTTGCAGGAAAGGCCCAAGGATGTTTATTCCCCATTCAGAAAAAGGTCATGTTGATCCTATGGGTTGTTGCTTTATTGTTGGTTGTCGAAGGATGAGTATATGCTTTTTGCAAGCATTACATTTTTGAATGAGTTGTATAACATCTTTGAACATTTGTAGGCCTAAATACCCGACTAACACTACCTTTTGAGCTACGGTACCAGCAGCTTCGTGAGCCTCGTAAATATCTTTATGAATTTCTCTAAGTATACAGTTTCCATCCTCTGTAAAGACGCATCTAAGTTAGGGCTGACTATAGGATTGCCTTATTGATAATGGCTCGAGCATCTTTCTCTTATATAAGAGTTACCTATACTTTAAGTATTTAAACAATGAACTCATCCAGTTTTCCTCCTTAATTATAATAGTTATGTTCAATAATTATAAGGTGTTGGGTTGAAGCCTTTTCTGTATTAAAACTCCATCAGGCAATGATGCCAAAGGATAGGCTGACAATTTGGCAAGGGCATCTCCCTCCTCATTATCCTTCGAGGGATCTGTTCTAGTGTCTAGTTTTCCCCTTTTCATTTATATATTTATTAAGCGATATTTTGCATGCTCGACATATTTGACATGGTAAGTCCTTTGATTGCGTATCGCCCTAGGAGTTGTTAGACTACTAATTGTGAATCATTACGTATGATGAGGTGCTTAACTCAAGCTTCTTATACTAGTTGTAATCCAGTTATTAGTTCTTCGTGTTCTGTAGTGTTATTAGTGGCTCAGAATTTTAATATGATAGCATACTTAATAGTGATTTGGTTCGGTCCTTGTAGGATTATCTTGCTTTTTCTGTAATTGAGGCTCCATCTATGTACAGTTCTCATTCTTCTTTTGCCTTACTTTGTTTAGGCTTCTCTTCTCTGCCTACTACTTTGACCATAAAATCTACTAGGACTTGAGCTATCATGGCTTGCCTTGGCTCAAACCTGATATCAAATTTGCAAAGCAAGACAACTCATCCTACTATTTTCCTTGAAGTTTCTACCTTTTGCAACATTTTTTCTTAATGGTTGGTCCGTGTCGACCATTATGGTATGGCCTTGGAAATAGTGTCTTAGCTTTGTGGCTAAGTTGACCAATGCATAGGCCAACTTCTCTAATATGGGATAGTTCAATTTGACTCCTTTGAGAACTTTACTAATATAATATACTGGTTTTTATTCTGCTTTGTCTTCATTAACTAGAATTAAAGAGACTGTTTCCTTAGTTACTGTCAGGTATATGTATAGTGGCTCGTCCTGTAGGGGTGATTGAGCAAAGAGGGCAAGCTAAGGAATGCGTTTAATTCTTTGAAGGCTTTTTCGGTCTCAGCATCCCACTTGAATTTCTTAAGGTTTCTTAATGTTTTGTAAAAAGGCAAACAACATTAAGCTGAGGAAGATATAAATCGTCTTAGGGCTATGATCCTTCCATTGAGCTTGTAGACCTCATTAATGGTTCAAGATGGCTTCATGTCTATAATTTTTCTTTATTTTTTTAGGGTTAGCCATTATGCCCCTTTGAGAAATCATAAAGACAAGGAACTTTCCAACTCAAACACCAAAGGCACAATTTTTCTGGATTAAGCTTCATATTGTACTGATTGAAGATTTTAAAGTATTCTCTTAGGTCTTTTGCATGGTCTTCGTCTCAACAACTTTTTATTACCATATCATCTACGTAGACCTTCATTGTCTTTCCTATATGCTCTTCGAACATGTGATTCACTAATAGTTGTTAGGTGGCTTTTGCATATTAAATGCCAAAGGGCATAACTTTACATCAATAGGCACCTTTATGGGTGACAAAACTTGTTTTTTCTTCATCTAGCATAAACATTCATATTTGGTGGTAACCGATTGATGCATCAATGAAGTTGTATAGCTTGTACCCTGCTATAGAATTAACATGCTTGTTTATGTTGGGCAGAGTGTAATTGTCCTTTGGCTAGACTTTTATTGAGATATGTGAAATCTGCGCACATTCTCCTCTATTCGTTTAGCTTTTTTACTAATAAAATATTGGCCAGCTAGTTTGGATACTATACCCCGCATATGAACCCATTGTGTAATAGTTTGCATACCTCCTCAGCTATAGCTCTGTATTGATGCAGAACATTCAATATTCCCCTACAGGCAGGGGTTTTAAGTATGCTACTGGTTCGACATTTTTAGGTGTGTCTTCAGGGATGAAGTCGAATGGTTCAAAAGAAACAACATAGTTTACCTCCTTAAATATGTCCATATATGTTTCTCGTGTTATCTTTTGATCGCCCTTGATGACTACCACACCTTGGTCGATTGGAATCTTCATAATAAGGTATTTAATACAGGTGCATGTCATCATATCATAAAGAATCGGTCGCTTAATTATGGCAAAAAGGAATGTCCACCACCATCCATATGGCTTTGAATTTTTTGGTGAATTTGTGTCTCCCGACTCCATGATTAATTTGATGGATCCTAACATGTTCACTTTAGTTCCTTCAAGTTCGATTAGAGGGGTTCAGACTGTGTGTAACTTCTTAAAGTCTAGCCTGAACACTTTAAAAGTTTTAACAACCATCATATTTACTACGTTATCATTATCCACTATAATCCTTTTAACTAGGAAGTTTTTGATTTGGCCTTAAATTATTAGGGCGTTGCATAGGGGGTACTATGCTTCTGCTATCATCTGTTAAGGAAAAGGTAATTGGCAGAACATGGGTTCAATGAAATTTTCTCTATTGCTTACCCAATATATTTCATGGATCTGTCTTTTCCTTGAGGCGAAACTATCTTCTTTAGTGGCTTTTCCTCCTATAACATTAAATACTCCTATGTACTATTTGTTATTGGGTCTTTTATCTTTGTGTCCATCTTCTTATAAGGGTTCCTGTCTTTTTTCTTTTAGGGCTACTCTCTTTTTAAATTAGTTGAGCTTGCCTTGTTGGACCAGTCTCTTAATCTCATTTTTCAGATCTCGACATTCTTCAGTGTCATGCCCATTATCCTTATGGAAGCTGCAGTACCTATCTTTATTAGTAGCCAAGCCTTTTAGCAACCGAGAGAAAATGGATTATTTCTCCTGACCTTTTGATCCAGTAGTGGACTTCGCTTATGCTAGCCATGAGTGGGGTATAGTACATAGCCAAACTGTTGCTTAAGTCAGTGGTGCTTGAACCAGTTCCTCCTTACATAGCTCAGTGTCTATCATTTCTGTTATCTCCACACCCTTTTTCTTTTCTCTTTTTGTACGAACCATGGGAGTAAATTCATAAGTTGTCATCCAAGCAGATGAACCGATTACTTCTTTCCATCAACTTAAAAAAGTTTATGGGGGGTGAATGCTGAGAGAATCAAAAAGTCCTTGATTTTTGTAATTTCAGATCATTGCATCTGCTGTTACTTCATGATTGAGGTTGTTTACTTGCATGACCACCTTGTTAAATTTAGCTAAGTAGTCACGCAGTGATTCTCCTTCCTCTCGGGCAACCTCATGCAAGTTTGAAGAAATTTTTATTTATGGAATGGCTGATACGAATCGAGCTGCAAAACACTACGATAGTTGAGTAAAACTATGAATCGAGTCGTGGGCTAGGTCTTGATACTAATCTTGCACTACTCCTTCAAGGGTAGTAGGGAAGATTTTGCAAAAGAGGGCATCTGAGCAGTTATAGAGCTCCATCCTATATCAAAATTTATGAAGGAGGCTCCAAGGATCAGTTGTTTCTTTATAGTTGTCAATCAGGGGTAGGTTGAATTTGTAGGGTACTGGTTCGGCCCTGATCTCTACGACTAGAGGATTATGATCATAAGATTAGTTGTCAAGGGTGAAGTGTTCCTTGCTCTTTGATCTTCTGACTGCCCCTATGACTTTTTTTTAAGGACATCTTCATCCTAATAAGTGCTTCTTATACGAACGATCTGACTTTCCCCTAGCTTGTATAGCGATTCACCCACATCATTGTATGTTTTCGCATGCATGTTCTTTCCATCTTCACAAGTCGAATTTTTGCTTATTTTGGCTGAGCTGGTGGTAGTGACAAATGTGGTGATTCAATAGTGTTGGTTTGTGGAATAGTCACAGGCTCTTTTCGTGTGAGGGTCTGTTCAATCCTTTTCAAAATTGTTGCAAAAATCTGCATAGACAACAATAAGCTAGACAGTCATTTGATCGAACCCAAGATTGGAGGTCATAATTTGGTGTACAGCTTGGGGATCATGATTTTGGGTACTAACAAAGTTGAATGCTAAGTTCCCTGGTGTTGCTGGGGAAATTAAGGCTGGGAGGATTGCTAAGGGTGTATTGTCTAAAATATTGGACTAGAGGTGGGTTTGTGTGGTTTTTGGATCATTGGGAGTGACCATGGCTGAAGTTTCAGAAAGTCTAGTCCACACTCACCACACCAATGATGTAATGAAGGTTACCACAATAGTTGGCTCGGGTGATTCAGGTTGAATAGGGATGGTTAGCTTGAGTGGTTTTGATGAGCTCCTACAAGACAATAGAGGTGAGAGGGTGTCCGACAGGTTGCTAAAAGCCCACTCTGATGCTTAAGTCAGTAATGTGCTAGAGGAAGGGGGAGTGAGTAAATGTAAGTCTGAGAAATACTTGATGATGCTTCTTATATAGTGTTTAAGGAGAGTTGTTTTCTAGTTTGGAGTAGGACTTTGATATATTTATGTTTAGTAGTTATTTCCTGATCAGAATTATATTTTTGATAAGACTTATCTTATAAGAAATAATATTTCTATTTACGATGAGGATGGATTAATTTAATCTAAATGGGCAAAGCCACACTGTCTTACATTTTTATGAGATTTATTGTGAATCGAGCTAGCTGTAATCTTTATTAGGACAAGTTTACATTAGTCTAGGTAGTATCACGTACCATTACCCTAATTGAACAACCTTTTTTGCACTACAAATGCAGAGTGATAACAATTGTTGTTAGCGTCGTTTGGAAATTACGCGGTGGTTTCTTCGGTATACGGATTAAGAACCCACTAAAACTTGTATTAAAAAAAAAAAAAAACCAGTATTAGAGTGTTTGATGGTACGGTCGTCCCTAGAGTTGAGGCCAAATACAGTTTTCTGGTTTACCATTATGCTTTAAAAGCCGGTTACCAACTTCCCCCGCCTTGCTTTGCCTTTGCTGCCTTCGAGTTTTATATGCAGGTTTTTTATTATTATTATTTGGCTCCTCTGTTGCTTCATTCAGTTAAAAACTAAAACGCTCTCTTCGATTAATCATATTATATTTTAACGACTACTTAATTATATGTATGTGCAATTGGAAAACAATTCAATTGGCTAATTAATATTCATGGAACTTCTTGTTCTTGGTCATATTTCATAATTTTGCTATAACTGGCTTTCTTTCTTGATCATCATCATGTTCATGTCAAACCAGACTAGAGCCCACTAGTGCTATTGTTGTGATCATGGAGATGAGGTTCAGATATCTTCCAGTTGCAATCTATGTAGCGGCTTGGTTGGCTACTTCCTTGGCTGCTTTTACAACTTCCTCCAATGGACTTGTCAAAATTAGTCTAAAGAAGCGGCCTTTGGACTTGTACAGCATCAAGTCTGCCAAGATCACTAGAGCTGATACTTCCTCCTATGAGACAGCTACTAGCTTGCACAGGCCAAGAGGAGATTTAGTCTACCTGAAGAATTATCTTGATACCCAATATTATGGAGAGGTTGCCATCGGATCGCCCCCACAAACTTTCACTGTCGTCTTTGATACTGGCAGCTCCAATCTTTGGGTGCCATCTTCAAAATGTATTTTCTCTGTAAGTCCTACATTACTCAACTATTATTGTTTTAGTGTTCCTAATCCCTACATTAATTAATAATATTGTTGAACATCTCACTCTCTTTTGCAGATTACTTGCTATTTCCATTCCAAGTTTAGGGCAAGGATGTCTCGTACTTATACCAAGATAGGTAATTTTTCCAAATACCAATCAACAGCTTTTGATTGCCTCTAATATATATATATATATAGAGAGAGAGAGAGAGAGAGAGAAAGAGAGAGAGAGAGAGTAGGGAATAAAAAATGCTTTTAATCCCTTTCTTGGGTTCTTTGCGCAGGAATACCTTGCAAAATTCACTATGCTTCTGGGTCTATTTCTGGCTTCTTCAGCCTAGATTATGTCAAAATTGGCGATGATACCATTAGAGATCAAGTGCACGACACATCCAGTTTTTCCTTCAGTCAAATTCTATGCTTTAAACTTAGAAACTTTTTTGCATTTCTGCTGCAATGATGTTATGATTTATCCTATTATTCAGGAGTTTGTTGAGGTTACAAGAGAAGGACTTTTAGCATTCTTAGATACGCAGTTCGATGGGATATTGGGACTCGGATTTCAGGATATTGCTGTCGGGCAAGCTTCACCAGTGTGGTATAATTCTAGCAGAAACATATTGACGTTTTTTTATTTTTCCTGAACCTGCCTGTCTAATCTTCTGTCAGTATTGGTTTAAGGCACATTTCTCTGTTCGGCTTCATTAGTGTTACTGTTGGTGTACAGGTATAATATGGTACGACAGGGTCATGTCAGCCAGAAAGTTTTCTCTCTTTGGCTAAATCGAGACCCAACATCAAGATTGGGTGGTGAGATTGTCTTTGGTGGTCTTGATTGGAGGCACTTCAGGGGTGAGCATACATATGCCCCAGTCACTAAACAAGGTTACTGGCAGGTATGGAGGAGTTTAAAAAAAAAAAAAAAGATTTATTGCTTTCCTCCAAATTCTTCCTGTCTTAGAAACCTAACCAACGTTCAACTTCCAGATTCGGGTGGGAGACATATTTATTGGAAACAACTCAACAGGTGATATTATAGGATATTGCGGAAGTATTGCTGGGTTATCTACAATTTTCTTACCTTTGGATATTTTAAATGAAACTTTTATTTTAAAACGTATGGATTACTGATGATTATTTGAAATTTTCTGAATGGTCTCCAAATCAAATCAATGTTTTGAAAATCTCAGGATTGTGTGAGTATGGCTGTTCTGCCATTGTGGATTCAGGGACTTCCTTTATTGCTGGTCCAACCGTAATACTTTCCTACCATTTTAACATTATCGATTGTTCTTATCTGCTGTACCTTAGAATGTCTTTCTTTAAACTATCTTTACCAGTTCCATTTCTTCAGACAATTGTAACTCAAATTAACCATGCCATTGGGGCACAAGGAATTGTGAACTTGGAATGTAAAAGTGTTGTCTCCGACTATGCAAATTCCATATGGGAAACATTAATTTCCGGGGTTTGTTCTAAATATCTTTCTTTCGATTTCTAGTAATTTAACTGCAGTTGCTAAAATTAGTATCTCATTTTTGCAGTTACGACCCGAAATCATATGCATCGATATCGGACTTTGTGTATATAATAACCATTCTAGGTATGTTAATGTGGTTATATGAAGTTGAGAATTTATTTTTTCTTTATTTTTCTCTCACTTTCTCAAAAATTAGGACTGAAATTTGCAGGACTATGACAGAGACTCTGGTGGATGATGAAGTCAGGGACAAATCAACTATTAATGAGAGCCCCTTATGCACTTTCTGTGAGATGATTGTTTTCTGGATTCAAGTACAACTTAAACAACAGAAGGCAAAAGATAAAATATTCAAATATGTGGATGAGGTGATTTATTTTTATACTTTCCTGAAAGATCACTCATAATAATGATAATTTTCTTTTAATTTCTTGATTTTAAATTCAAATATATAAATGTCTTTGTCAAAAGCTGTGCCAGAGACTTCCAGATCCAATGGGAAAATCGTTCATCGATTGCAATGGCATCACAAACATGCCATATGTTACATTCACTGTTGCAAATAAATCCTTTCCCCTGTCTCCAGAGCAGGTTTTCCCTATTCCTGTAATTTAATTTTCTGACAATTCATAAGCAATAAGATTCAGCTTTGCTTCAAAAAAAAAAAATTCAAATTTCAATGATTAGCATAACAAGTAGTACATTGAAAGCTTGTTTCTTTGCATTGATCATCATATTCATAGTAGACATATCTCTTGCAGTGTGAAATCATGCATTTAACTCAGTTGAAACCAAATTTAGATGCTCATTTCCTAAAAATCATTTCGTCAAGTGTGTAACGGAGCAAAAGTTTTGAAATACAAAACAAGTGTTTTAGAGTATATGCTGGTGCCCCTGACACATGTTTTTTTTTTTTTAAGTCCATATCGACTGAAAGTAACTTTTAATGTCTGTGGCCAGTATATTGTTAGAGTGGAAGAGAAATATGCTACGATCTGCATGAGTGGGTTTACTGCTTTGGACGTGCCTCCCCCACAAGGTCCCCTTTGGTATGTTACAGTTGACTCATTAGTTAAATTATGATTTATTTTGTACGTGTGAACTTGGATGGCCATAAGGTATGATATCTTTGAGTATGGTACAGGATTCTGGGAGATGTCTTCTTGGGGGCATATCACACTGTGTTCGACTTTGGTAATCATCAGATAGGCTTTGCAAAAGCTGCCTAGAAGAATAGTAAAGTCAATATTTATCTGTTATGCGAAAAATATTCATTTTCTCTCTATTGCTAAAAAAGCTCTTGTTGGAACCTTTTTCGTAACCATTATAATGGATTTGCATTTTCTTAGATACCAATTGGTGAAAAAACATTTGCACCAGCTGAGAATTGAAGTTGGGTCTGTACCATAGCAGGATACTAGACTCCTGCTACAATGTTGCAGTATCTTATTGATATCATACTTAAAAAGAAATCCTAGATGAGCATTCTTCCTTTTTTCCCCCAATAATAGGAGTGAACTTTATAGACACCGTAGGGTGTACATAAGAAATTTCCCCTCGTAAGTTGGCCTTGGCATGCCTTGATCTCTTTCATTTTCTTCTTTGCATTTTTTTGGCTATTTACAACATGACTGCTGCAGTATTAGCTAACCTCAAGTTTACAATTGGTTGAATTTGATTATAAAATATTACTTTGTTTAAAAATGTATCATATAGTATATGGTTGCAGTAAAAGCTAGTCTTCTGAGTTTACTGTTGAGATTCTTGCCATCAGCATGTTTACTCAACCATTGTGCCTCTCTATGCCATCTTTTAATTGGTCTAGTTATGTCATAACTGATTAAAACCTTATTTCAGTAATTCCAAAACAGTCGTCTTCATTATATTGTGCATAATTTTTTGGAGACTTGATACTATTTTCCAAACCAGTATCTCTTTTATCTTCATCTGATACTTCAGAAAGGGCTTTCATCAATAATTCTTTGTACTGTTGCTTAGAAGAGGCAATGGATAGAGTAGCTTGGATCTTGCTTTTAGTAGTAAAAAATTCTAGATGAGCTGGATTAGAATGGGGAATAACGGTATTCTTAGTTTTTAACCAATTTAACATTGCTTCCTTACAAGCTTGATTTGTCTTAAAATCGATCAACCATTTTACATTAAAATTTCTCTAGAGTGTAGGCATTGAATGATGCATTGACAATTCCTTAGTACATTCATCAAAAAGCTTATAATTTCAGGACATGATCTAGGATATCTCGAAAATAGTTATAAAGGACAATAGAGGATCTTGAGAAAATCTTATTTTGGCCTTACAAACTTCAAATCCTTCTTTCACTCCATAGGGAGCAATATCTATCATCCATCCAAAGTAACTACACCATTCTTGAAACCATAAAAGAAAGGTATCCTTTATTCCTTTAATAAAATAAAAGAACTAGAAATGGTTGAAGGTTCTTAAATAAAAGTTATTTTGCCAGGCTATTTGGTAGTCTAGATAATTATAGGTTCTAGGATTAAAGACTTTTGAAAATATTTTTTCTATATAAATATTTTGCTTCTAGACAGTTGCAGAAAGAACTTTCAATAAGAATTTTTTTGTGGATCTTTCTCATCCATGATATACTCGATTTCACTTGACCTAAAATCTACTAGAATAAATTCATAGAATACATGGGTTTTTAATGGGTGATTAGGAAGAAATGAGAATTAGCTAGAAAAATTTTTAGGTTAACTTCAACAAATTTTTCTCCCATAAACTCATGTTCTAGCAAATAAATAGTCATAGGATTGAGTTTTTAATAATAAGAATAAGATTCTTTTTTTCTTGGAAGATGAACTCTCAAGAGCTTGAGAATAGGATTTTGGAGAATTGCTAGATGAGGGTTTGGTAGGAGGAGGAGAAATAGCAAAGGATGGAACAAGATCAAATGTGCTCAATTTTCAAGTGGGAATACCCATCTCATAAATTTCAGAGAGAGGCCAAAATCTATTTTGATTTAGCTTTTTCCTTGTAAAAATTCTTTTGTTAGAAAATCCGACAAAGAATTAGAACCTTTTTTGATATATTTAATTTCAAAATAAAAATTGCTTAAAATAACTTATCATCTGGAGAAAACTTGTTTTGAAATAAAATTGTTAACATTATTTTCTAAAATATGTTTGGCTACAGAGCAGTCAATTTTCAATAAAAATCTTTTATTAATTGAATCATCTATAAATTTTATAACACATAAAATAACATATAACAATTCTTTTTTTATAGTAGAATATTTTCTCTAGGTATCATCTATTAGTCATAATGGTATCTTACTAAAAACTCGGTCATTTGGTTTGGAAGACATTGTTTGAGAATATCCCTAAAACTAATATCAGAAGTATCAATTTGAACAATAAGAAATGCATCTGGGTGAGGGATAGCAAGACAGGGTAATTTCTTGACATTTTATTTGATGGTCATGACAATATGGGTATGTTGTGTAGTCCATGTTGGAGCATTTTTTTTAGACGTTGAAATAATGGTGACATGATAAAAAACATGTTGGTAAAAAGTTCATGCTGGAGCATTTTTACAAGCCCAACAAGTTGGTAAAAAGTTTAAATTTTCATGTTAGGATAAAATACGAGATAAAACATGTTGGATAAGGTTGTTTTGTCTTAACAATAAACATATGTCAAAACATATTCCAACAACATAAAAACTTATGTCCTAAGACAAATCAAGATCAAAATGTGCATCAATCAAAATTTGACATTTGGCATTCGAGATTCTTCAAGATTCTTCCAAGATTTTCAAGATTCTACAAGATTTTTTCAAGATTTTCAAGATTCTTCAAGGTTTTCAAGATTTGCAAGAACTCTTCAAGATTGCTTCCTATTGATTGAATATGAAGTCCTTGTCTTCTTAGGATTATCTTTCTTAGTCTTTTGTTATTTTATGTAACTTTAGAATATTTTCTTTAGATATTATCTTGTGATGTTAGAATACCTCTTTAACTAATCACAAGACATTCTTTTCATCCTTATTTCATTAGGAAAACCTTGTTTAACATGTTTTTAGGTGTCAAACTCTTTTTAGCTAGGTTATGTTGTAAGGCTATATATGGTCGTCCATACAACCATGATTAAAAAAAAAAGTAAATGAATTATTATTTTGGCTATAAGCTTTGAGAGAGAGATTTCTCTTTTTGAGTTCTTGAAAGGACTAGGTGAGATTGTTGAGTGAGCTTAATAATTTCACAAACTCGTTTAATCTAGGTCTTAAATTACTTAGTTAATTTAGGATTAAGATTAATAAAACTTTGAATCCTTATAATTTAGATTGCCAGAAAGAAATTTTCTAGGGGTTTAGTTGGGATTTGAAGAGCAAATCTTATTACTTGATTATTGAATAGATTTGGGACTTGTGTAAAGTATACAGGTAAGGAATAAATCCAACCTCATTTATATCATTTGATATCAGAGCCAAGGATTCAAAATCAAGTAAGTTATCCTTTAAATTTGTTACTTTTGGTGTTCTTTGTGTTCTTGCAACAATTCAAGTCTTATCTCTTCTATTAGACTCAAATTCGATTAGTTCTTGTTCCTACTTGTTCAATTCTATTTTCTTTATTTTTCTTCCATCAAATTAGTTGACTTCTTATATTTGATACGATCTATCGCTAATACTTGTAGATCGAGTAGGCAAGTGCACCTATCGAGTATAGTATAGCGTAGGCGTATCGAGTGTCAATCCCTCAAGGACTAAAAGTACTAGTATTAACTATTTCTCTATTATTTAACAGGTAATTTTAAGTGAATTAATTAACCAATTGAAATAAAATAAAATAATTCGACAAAGATTCCCATCCTTCCAAAGTTGGGACACATCTCCTTACAATTTGATTCGCACAAATTTTGAACAAGTAGGGATCCTCCCAAAAGTAATTCTTTAAATCCGAAAAGAACTTTCTCTTTTGATGATGAGACATTCCATTTGGTAGAACTTTACCTGCCAAGAAATTTGTGATATCAACAAACCATGGAACATCTAAATTACTTACTTTTTAATGCTGTAAAGATGCTCCTCAGGAAATTGATCATTGATCTCAGCTTCATCGAGCTTTTCTAAATTAGGATTCTCTAAATGAGATAGATGGTCAGCTGCTAGGTTTTCAGCACCCTTTTTATCACGGATCTCAAGATCAAATTCCTGCAACAGTAAAATTCATCGAATTAATCTAGGTTTTGCATTTGACTTAGTGAACAAATAACGCAGAGCCGAGTGGTCAGTTTAAATAACGACTTTGGACAATATCAAATAGGATCTAAATTTATCAAA
>CATIWR010349876.1:0-29834 GCA_949677035.1 Omphalea diandra
TATATATATATATATATATATATATATATATATACATTGTTTATATCTTTTTATAAAAGAAATAAATTATTTACATAGTTTTTATATAAAAATATATTTTATAAATTTCAATTATTCTATCCTTTTTTTTAGGTAATTGAACTGACAATTCTTATACTTGCAGCTTGATCTTTTTATCCAAAATTTTTTCAAATCTAAACTTATTGATAAAATTTTTAGAGTGCTCATGGTTCAATTTGCAAATATCTTCTTGTGTATTTGTGCGCATGTAGACATACACACATATACAACAGTGAAAAATGAACAAAAACGTGATAAATAAACAATGAATTAAGGCTCCATTTATTTGGCAAAAAATATTTTTCAAGAAAATATTTTCACGTTTTCTTCAATTTGATGCATCTGGGAAATTTAGTCAATATAAATATATTTTTGATTAAAGGAAAAACTAAGTCATTTTCCAAATTTTGATAAACTAATTCAAATGAAAAATAAATCATATAAATACATATTTATTATTATTGGTTATCCTTCACTACCAACACCCATCACAGTCATTATCAGATGGTGTGATTACCGGAGATAAGTGAAACTCATAAAAATACACAAAAATAAACATATTTGCACATGAAGATATGGATGCGCGTAAGCACTGAATGAATCGTAAACAAGTTCAAAACTGAATGCTTGGCACAAATATGCCAAAAGAGCATCTGTAGAAAGTATGGCAACAACTTTACAAGTGCAAAAAGTCATTTATTATAGAAAACAACAAAATCTAAAATGATTATCTTACTAAACCAACACCCCCTTGGTATCAAGGTTTTACACAAACTGAAAATAAAAAAAAAGGAAAAAAAATGATCCCTCAAAACTCAAAGTTGCAAGCTAAATATGTTCTTACAGACTAACCTGTGTAGAAAAGCATCCAAAAATTGGAAACAGATGTTAATAGAAATGAAGTTAGATCGTTAAGGACGGAAGCAAATCTATTGCAGACTTCTTTGACCACAATCAGTAGAGTACATTAGCACAAGCAAACATACACCCGATTAAAGATTCCTATAGCAATTTTACATAACAACTAAGAGAATTAGGAAAAAAATGAAAAACCAAGTAGGAAGCAGAAAAACAATCTTGGCATACTAGAGAGAGTGGATTTCCTGAATTCCAAATGTCAATTAACAATCTTGGCATGCAGTGCCTCATCGTGGCAACTAACTGCAAAAGGCAAATGAAAATTTTCAATTATTCAGTGACTTGTAACATGGAAACAAGTAATTTGAATACTTTTTCTTGGATTTCTTCTACAAATAGGCCTTATTTTCTACAACTAAACAAAGCAACATGGCATAAGAATGAAAATTCATGCCTTCAAAAAATAACAATTTATATACTATTAGATAATTTTATAAGCTTTGTTTGTAAGAAAAATATTCTATAATGCCCTAATCTTTAATTTTTTGTAATTTGATCGTGTGAATTTTATCTTCTTCTATTACATTTTCCTGAGAATATGACCCAAAATCGTCCGAGTAGAAAAAACAAATTCATATAGCGAACCCCAAACTTGAAATTAAGGCTTAGTTGAGAATTATAACTTATGATTTAAAAGAAGAAAAAGACAAAATGGTAGAATTTGATCAGTTTTAAATTTGTACAAGCATGCTTGCTTTCATGCTTTGGTAACTGGAATAAAAATTTTTGCAGTTGCTACTACTAGCGAAAAAGAAAAATGCAGGAAAAGATTTTACACATGACAGTAAGGTAACCTTGCTCTACTTATATGATTTGATGTGAAAGTAACAAATTGCAATTGCTGATTGTTGATGGAAGCCATATATTATAAGCCCTCATAGTTTTAAGTGTCACACCTTTCTACTCACCCATTTGGCTACACTTTCCAATCATAGGAGTTGCGATTGCTCCAAGTATCCTTCCATGCCAACCTCAGTTCCACAGGGTGAATTTAGCACTGAAGATGCCACAAAAGTCACTTACAGAAGATTCATGGATATTGTCAGAACTGAATTGTTATGTGAGAATGAGATGGAAGGAAAACAAGTATCACGTGGAGATTGTGATGGAAAAAGAACAAACAGAATTAAAGGAACTTTGCAACCTGGGCTCATAAATGACATGATAGGGAAAAAAAACGCATGACTTGCTGAGTTCAGATGGTTTTGAAGATTATGATGAAAATAATCTCGGCAATGATAGGGGAAAAAAATAACATTGCGGGATTTGTTGTGTGCTTCTGATGATTTTGAAGATGGTGAAAGAAATCTGGAAAATGACACGAAGAGAAAACAACATTGGGAGACCTTTTGTCAAGTTCAGGAGGCTCTGGCAGAAACGAAGAGACAGAAATGGATGGATTTGAACAATCGTTGCCAAATGAGATTAATGGGAAAAAAAATTGTTTTGTTTTCCAGACCGTTTCGGCAGAAGAAAAGGAGCGAACAGATTAACTGAAACTTCACCAACTGGAGTGGCAAATAACCGATGTTTTGTTGGCTGATTACACATAAACTAAATTTTCACTATATTGCCCAGCAGTTATAAGGCTATTTCGCTGCACGAGTGATGTTCAAGATCGTACCATGAATTTGTGCTCCAAATAACATGATCTAATGTTCCCTTTGAAGAATGGTCTTGCAGAGGTAAATTTATTGGCAGCAGCATGAGATGAATTCCTTGGAAAAGACTCTCTCTGCCTGCAGCCGGAACTGTTTTCACGTTTCAATTGCTTGCTACTTCCAGCATGACATGTAAAAGTTGTGTCTTAAAACATCGAACTCCAAAGTTGAATAGACTAAATTTCTTTTATACAGAAATTGCATACCTTCAAATTGTCCTTGGGGATGATACCCTGGCTCAATTTCAATATTTTGCTCTTGGAACTGTGTCTCAAGATCGGGCTTTCCACTTTCTTCATTGTTGCTACTAAATGGACAGTCTATATCTGACGCATTCTTGTCAATATTACGACATTGAAATAGCAATTTTTCTGATCGTATTAAAAAACTAGGAAGGACCCATGTACGAGTGAGTAATACTCCACAAATTCTGGCCAACCCTTTTGTAACCAAAGCTCACCATCACAATTAACTAGCTCCACTTGCCATTTTGCACCACTAGGGACCTTCAAGATTACCGGACTCAACAAATCATATTCCCATACCTTTTGACGGACCTCTTTGGAATACCCTGTTATAATATGCAAACAAAAGCCATCGATTTCTTGGTGGTATAAATATATGATAAGAAGAAACTAATAAATATATGATAAGAAGAAACTAAGAGATATAGAACGGAAAACCAGAAAATCCATATAATAACAGAGATTTGTGCCTTCTAGAGAAAAAGATAGAGAATGGGTTCTATTTGACTAAACAGTTGCAGGTTTGGTTATATTTTGTAGTTATCATATATGCCAACAGTTGCAGTACTTCAAACTGAGTGTCGTCTGTCCGCCAGTACAAAAGGGAAGCAAGATACATCCTCCAAAAGGGATCCAAAGTTTAGCTATCATGCCTGATGATGAAGACTTTAAGCAGCATCGTGTCGCCATTAATCAACTCAAAGATGCGAACATATCCTACTTGTATAGAATCTTCACTTGTAGATGCCACCCACCCCGCTGAAAACATATCTCGATATGGATAGCAGATCTTTCTTTTCACAGGCCATTGTCTGTTTCCAACCTCAAATGTTTCATTCTCTGTTCTTTGCTTGGTATGTTTCAACATGAACTCCAATGGTACATACTGCACAACGCAAGAAAGAAAAAAAGAAATCAAATACCATCAAAATCCCAATTCATCTTGATCCTTCATATATAATAAAACTAATGGAAAATCAGACAAATTGATCCCCACCAACAACTGCAAATCTCTTTCCTTGATTAAACAATGAATTCTGTGCCTGGTATGAAGACTAGACACTACGCACATACATACAGATCTGCATCATTAGTTAATTCGTGTCATTTTCGCGTTAGAATCTAACATAATTTCTTTCATGATATGCCACTATTGTTTCAAGTTTTATTTAAAATTAATGATTTACTAATTTAAATGATGGATGAACATATGATGACTCGATTAAAACAGTAAAAAAAATGGATTTTTAGATTTGATAGTAGTGTTTGCTTTGTGAAGGGCATTAGCCTGTTCCCCTGTAACCACTTCATTGAACTTTTGCATCTGAATAGACATTCTAATTCTTCTTTTTGCTGCATAATTTAGGCCTTCTAATTGAATGATTTAAGAAGCATAAAATCCAATGTTTTGTACTCTTTATTAGGAAAGAAAAATTAAAGATTGTGGAAAGTAAGCTGCATACAGCTTCAAATTGTCTTGTGGGATCCTTTGATTTCTTTTTCTCATAAGGCTGAGGCATTTATGGGATTCTCTGAGTTTCTTAATGGTACTAATGGTGATTTAATTGCACTCTCTTTATGCTTTTTAGATCTAATTGATACTATAATTCACAAGGTTATCCTTCCTTTATAATGCATAACAATACAATGTTGTCAAATATTATAAAACATTTATTGCAGTAATATTATAAATTGTACGATATGTAATAGAAAATATAGAAAATTTTATAAATTTATATTAAAATGTTGTATTTTGACTTGGAGTAATTTTAGAATTTTTAACATTAGTGATTTAAAAATAATAAAAATATCAATAATTTTTTATTCTAATTTTTAACTTTATTTACAAAACATGGAATAATATTTCATTGCATGTATATTATAATGCCTAAAAGAATTACTTAAAGCATCTAAATTTTTTGAGACTAGAATTTTTTTTTTTTTTTGTGAGTGTTGTAATGTTTAAATGACCATATTCAATTTGCATCAAACTTTTAAAACTTTACATTATAATTATATTAGAATATATCATGTATTTATGGTGAATATATAGTAGCAATAGATTGCTTTTGAAGTAGATATAATACATAATTAAAAATTCTCACTTTGTAAACTCTATAATGTATGGCCACTTCACAAAAAAATAATTTACTAGAATACGTATATATATATTATGAGAAAATTGAGTACAAAAAATTCAAAATATTTAAAATATATATTTTTAATAAGTATTTTAATAATAAGATAATTATATCGTATGTTACATGATAGATCATAGGTGTAACATGAATTTATAAATAAAAAAACAAAAAATTTTAAAGTTACCATAAGAAAATGATAAAAAAAAATGGGATGTGGAATCCCAGGTTGAATGAAGATGAGATAGGTTGGCTCCTCTTTTTTTTTTTTTATCCTAGGTAATATTTTGCTATTTCAATTACATTACATCAAATGGTTAGATAAGTAACACATATTTTAAGTATTTTAAATATAAATAATAAAAGAGAGATACGTATGAACTGTTATTCTAAATGTAGATTATAAGTATTTTACAGTTGGAAATAGCGAATATTTTATACTTGAAAGTAGCAAGTAGCAAAATATTTTTTCTTTTATCCTTACTAGTAATTGGCTAAGTGTCAAGAAGTTATTGTATTGCCTTAAATTTAATTTTCTTTTTCAATTTGGTCAAGATAAAATTGATAATTAAAATTTTTTAAGTAAGAGATTTAGAGTTCATTTAAGTATGGTAGTTTTAGATTGGAATTGATAATTGAATTTTTTAAAAAATTAATCAATTGAAATTATCAAATTGAATTAAATTAAACCGATCTAATTTAGTTTGATTTTATTTTCTTTTTGGTCATGTCAACTTTACTCTCTCTATATATATTTTACACTCAAATATTTATAATTATTAGCTTTTTATGAATGCTTTAACACATTTTATTTCATCATGCCATAAGTTAAATATACGTGAATATTGGAGAGAATGGTTTTAGCTATTAATGCTTGATTCATAATGTAAAAAGGTTAAAATTTTAAATTCCTATAATTTTTTAATATAAAATCAAAAATTCTTTATAGTTTTTTTGTTGTTTTAAAATATTTGAATATAATTATTTAAAAGATTATGATTCTTTTTCAAATTTTAACAATTTTTCTATTTTTTAATCACACTATAGTATTTTAATGAATCGGTACATTGTTATTATAAAAATTTATTAAAATAAGAAATTATTCAGAAAATAATCATTATAAATTCAAACCCTCATTTTTTCTTATTTATTAATAATCTTTCATTTTTTCTTAGGGATATTGTATTTCAAACAAATGAAAAATTTAAAATTATTAACAATTTATCTGAACTTATAATTCTAAATTCTTTATTTTAATAATTTGTTTGGTGACAATTTTTTTTTTATTTTTTTGTTATTATACTCTTTTTTTTTCTTTTTATCATACTATTTTTCCTGTGTGTACCTCACAATTTTATAGATCGCACCTATTGGCCTTGAAGTACGGAAAAAAAAAAAAAGACGGTTGCTTTCTTTTTCCTGTCTAAAGCTTGGATCCGAAATCAAGCAGTTTCTTTGGTAAGTATATTCAAACACCTATCTTTTTCACTTCACCACTCTATTTCCTCATTTCTACAAACCCTAATCTTCTTTTAGTTTGATTGTTTTTTTATTTTTTTGGGTTTGGGAAACGATAGCTGATTTAACTCTTGAATTGATCAAGTATTAGTTATTTTATGTGTTGTGTCTGCTTATACATTGAGCTTGACCTGCAAATGCTGCTCAAAGTTAGCTACTTTTCTTTTTTTGTTTTTGTATTAAAAGAATAAATGAGTGTATTTGGTTTTTTAACCTTTCATGTTTATATGTAGAATTGAAGGAAGACAAGCTATCATTTTAAAGAGGATCAAGACATGGTAAAGTAATTTTTAGTTCTTTGAAGAACTGGATTTTAATTAATAACGCTGTGATTAATGGGTTGTTTTTGTGGTTTTTAGTCGGCACTCTTCAATTTTCATTCGTTTCTTACGGTTGTGCTATTGGGAATTTGTACTTGCACTTATGTGAAGATGCACTTTCCTGCAATCTTGGAACAGCGAACAGGGTATGTATCATCTATTCGTTTTAACTTAAGCATTTATTTCCTGGGTTTAGTTTGGTTGCAATCTGATGATTGCTTTGCAATGTTAACTGGAAAATGTGTTAAAGTGTAAAGGTGAACTTCTTTCATTTTATTAATGAGAATTCTCTTTTGAAAAGGGTAAATTTTTTTGCTTTGGGATGATTTGTGAAAATGCAATTCAATGGCATTGAATGGAATTGTAATGGAATTTTCCATTGATGAAATATGATGTTTTTAATTTTTTTTCATAGATTTAACAATATCCATGTTTCCATTAATTATGATACATTGAAATAAATGCTCTTTGAAGCCAAGACCTTTGAGCTTCTGATACGTCTTTTCCTTAAACCCAGCCTGTGCCTTAGTTTGACCCTAATACCATCCCCTTCTGGCCACCTATTCTAACTAACATTGAAGTCCGTTAAGTGTTCTAAGCTTATAATATGGCTACTTTAGCCTCTTGGAAAATAATTAAGTTTTACTCATTCCGAATGATAACTCAAGTTGACAATAGTTATTTATTTAATCAAGCAAGTTAGAGTTCTAATGTAAAGGATCAGGCTGCACCGCACAAAGTGGCAAACACCAATACTGTTGCACGCCCATTGCAGAGAACTTCAGCATCTCTTGGAATGTGCCTTGGGATCTTCCTACACCAATCCTTTGGAAAGCATGAGGCCTGCCTTAGGTTGTCCTCAATAAACTTGCTTAGTACCACTTGGGTGGCTGAGCTGACTATCACTTGATTTGCTTTTCTCTCAAGTAGGTGAAGGAATCGCTCCTGTTTTTGAGTTGTCATGTAGCTGGCCTGAAATTTGATCCGTGCTTCCCTTCACTTATTGTAGACATTTCATACTCAATGGAATATAAAGAAATCTAGGGATTGGGTGGGGAATGGCTCTGTGCCCATCCAGGGAACCGGCTTCTTTCTGTTTTATCTCATGGGCAGTGTAACTTGTTGTGGCTGCCTTGATGCGGACCTTAAAATGATCCAGATGAAGATACCTAATCTTTTAGATACAGCACTATTGGCATCCAATTCTCAACCATCATCAACATTTGTCAGGTTGTTGATCAAGCGCAGGTCAGGGCATGCATTTAGCATCACCACTTCATTGAACTGATTGAGTACCATGTCTCGAGGTCCTTGGATAACTATCCATGTCTCTCGCTTGAAAGTTCTCCTTTCCTCTGCTATCGCTTCCACCCTCTCTCTCTCTCTACGAATTAACCAAGATTATATCACAATTGTTTGTATGCATGTAGTTGTCACTATAAAGGTGTTTTTTATTAGAAGAATTTTTGTTGTTTCTTCTTCCAATCTTGCATCCTGTTAGTCAAACAAATATTAGTTTTTCCATGTTGACTGCAAGCCAGTGCTGTTACAAGATATTGAAAGTGAAGTGTTTTGTTTGCATTGTGGTTTTTCTATCGGAGTGTTGATTATGGAAATAATGACTGGAATGAGCTTTTTGACAGGTTTCGTGGGTTTTTCTGGAAGGCAGCCAGAATAGGTAGGCTTCCCTATTAGAACACCTTGCCATTCTTTGGTATACTAGTTGCCCCATATCATGCAGTCCTCTTTCTGTTGCCATTTTTTAGTTTTGTGTGGCTATTCTCTTTTGGCAAATATTTTATTTCCTTTCCTCCCTACATTTGAATTCGTTATCAGCATGGACCTAAATTTGTCAGCATAATATGTATTTCCTTTGAATTACATAAAATTTTTAAACTTTGCATAGAAAAAGTTGCTCTGATCTATGTATTATTCCAGAAAATGGAAAAAACTCGCTCGCATCATGCAACTTTGTACCAAAAGACCAATATCAAATTCAAAATAGTCAATTAGTTTAATTTTTGGATTAAATGGAGGAGGACAAGTTTGATGATGTAGGGTGTCTTTGGTTATTAGCTTAGTTGGTACCAATTGGGTGGCTGGAGCAGGTAAGCAGCCGATATGCAATTTCCAAATGCACACTTTGTAGTTTGATTAGTGTGGTGTCCTCTGGTGAAATTGACAGTGATACAATTCATGAATTCATGATAATCAAATTACTAAGTTGAACTAGTTCAAGCAGTTTTACTGGCTGGTTATTAAAATTTCTGTTTTTTAAAACAGTTGATTGGGATTAAAGGAATGTTAATGAAATTTAAAATTTGATCTTGATCTTCGCTAATGATATAAAATGTTGTCTAGTGACTTATGGTAGAAAGTTGCAGAGTGTGTATTAAAATTTTGTTGATTCTGATTGTTGTGGTAGGAAATACACATTTTAATTAGTCCATGCGCTAACTGAATAGTGTCCTGAGTATCTTTCAGAAAAAATTGATTTGCTTTATTTTCCAACCATATGAGAAGATTGAATTGCTTCACCAGATTTTCTGAGGTTTTTCTTTTTATCAGTCTATTCTTGATCTTACAATCTGAAAGCCAGTTAACTTACACTAAAATGAGAATTCTGTGGATGTTTACATTTTGATTGTTTAAACAGTATTACAAATCTGGTAAAACCACGATCATCCATTAGGTTCCTGTGTGCTTGCAGCCCTGAATTTGGCAACTAATTAATTATATTCAGCAGTGAAAGTTGTAATCATGTGAAAGAAAGTTGGAACTCAAAAGTGTATTCTATTCTGATCTATGTTTATTCTGATTGTCACAAACTTCTGAATGGTAGCTATTTGAATTACAATCTGACAACCTGTGTGGTTGCTGAAATAGGTGAGCGATTGAGCCCCTGGGTGGCTATAGGGTGCTTCACAATGGGGGTGTCAATAATATTTTTCTGAGGAAGAAGATTCTTGTCTCTGTATTTGGGAGTGAGCTCCATTTTGTTCTTATGGGTAAGTATGCCACCCATCAGAATGTGATGTCCTCAAGTCATTTCTGTGATAAGAATTGTATTGATAACCACTATTTCATGACCATAGTATGACTGGTATTGAAGGCATTCTTTGGCAAATATCTTTGTAGATTATGCTATTTCTCATACAATCAATTGATCAATAGATTCCAAAGAGTTTTGCTTTTATGTAAATTGAGTATAGATCATGTCAAACTGAGCTATTTGTTATCTTTTTTGGATGACTGGGGTTTGATGCTACCAAAGAAGTTTTTATTTTCTAAAGCTGTTGAGTATCACATCAGTCATGTTATATTACAAATTCTAAAATTCCTCGGAGGGAGAATATCAAATCATCACTGCCCCCCAAAAAAAGAGTATCAAATGATCATTTGGAAAAAAAATTTGGGGCAGGTTGCATCAAATTTATCAATGTGTTATTTGATTTAGCTCGTGTTTTACGAAAAATGTTTTATATTTTTTTATATGTGAAATGCTCAGAAAATTAATTAATTTAGATTTTTAAAAATAAATATTATATTTGACAATTTAGATTTTTAAAAAGAAATAATATTTATCAATGCATTAAGTGTTTCTTAAAAACTAAAAATCATGTATGGAACAGTATTCATGCTATACTGGTTTTATTATTTTTTTTTTTAAAGAAACAATAACACATTAGTCACAAATAATTAATAAATAAAATTTAAGAGTATTTTTATCTTTTTGTTTATGAAAGTAGAATTTATTGGAAGGACTCTAAATTGAAACTGTTTTAAATTGCAACGGTTAGATAGTTTTGTTTGAGACATTTAGCTAAACGCTCATTTTAAACTTTTTACAATTGAACAGTAAAAGGATCTCGCAAAAATATAAAATAAATATATTCTTCATCTTCTCTTGTGATATTTGGCTAAATATTTATTTTACACTTTCTATAGACTGAACAAGATCTCTAGAAAAGGAAAAACAAACATTTTATGCTTTCTTTTAAGAATGAAAAATGTTTTTTGAATTTTGTCAAACTTATCTCATTAAAAAAATAAATTATATAAACAAATATTTATTAATTTAGTTATTATATTAATCATTCTTATTATCAACGTTAATCATCGATTATTAGTTATTGGTGATAGTCATTGACTTTCAGTAAAATTTACACAATTTTTTATTTTTTAATATGTTTTTTATTCTTGAACAATAATCAAGAAACCAATTCTT
Source organism: Omphalea diandra (assembly GCA_949677035.1). Classification (NCBI taxonomy): domain Eukaryota; kingdom Viridiplantae; phylum Streptophyta; class Magnoliopsida; order Malpighiales; family Euphorbiaceae; genus Omphalea; species Omphalea diandra. The sequence goes on from CATIWR010349876.1 coordinate 11,089, forward strand.
AGCTGACTATGGTTTTGTCCAAGAGTTAATATTTTCTTGCTTATGTGCTAACAAGCTTAGCCTTAGTGCTCCCTTCCCATGCCCAGAACTCCCCTAGACGCCCAAAACGCAGCTCGTAGAGCAGTAGCTAATGCAAAGGTACCAGACTTGGTATATGACGCCACACTAGAAGCCCTTGTTGCGGCTAACCTCATAGCACCACCAGGCCAACGCAGAATCATTCTTGACGTTTCTCTTGGTGGGCTGAACGTAAAAAGTTCAACAAAATGTTTAACAGGGCTTGATGTAGAGGGGTGTCAAAATAAGTCATTGACACGTGAACACAATTCATCGAACACATAAAATTAACGGGTTATATTTGAGATTAAGTGGATTTGTGTTATAAGTAGGTCGACTCATTTATGACATTATATTAAATAAATTGTGTAACCAGTTGACATGCGAATCTACTACAATCTTTTTTAATTTTGTGTATATATCAACATGACATAATTTATTTATAATTTATGTGCAATATCAAATTTAAAATGATGATTTATATAAAATATATATATTTTATGTGTTTATATTTATTGAGAAAAATTTTTATTATATTTATTTAAAATTTTATATGTTTGTATTTATTTGTAAGAATATTTAAATTTGGTGTTATATTAATTTTTATTTAGATTTTTATATTAATTTTTATTTAGATTTTTTATTAATATTTATTTAAAACTTTGAAAAGTATATGATTGTGAATAATATTTTCATTGATTTGAATAAAAATATAATATTTTTTAGGTTATAAATTTATATAAGTTAAATGGGTCGTATTGAATTTTGTAATTCATATATAACCTAATTAAATAAATGAATTACATGCATCGTATTTGTGTAATCCATATAAATTTTATACCGTGTTAAAATTAAGATATCTGATTTGATTAATAAATGGGTTGTATTCATATTAATCTCATTCGTGTTACGTGAATAAATCGACACGATATGAACATAACCCGCCAACCTATTTTGACATCAATGAATTTGTGGGTTGATGGGAAGATATACTATAACTATATGATACCAATTGTTGGGCTGGAGGAACATGCACTAATACTCAGGTGGCGGGCAGCAGTGTCAGCATAGGATGTTTCAGGTCTCAATGCCCTAGTGGTGTGAATATATCGTGGATTGGTGGTTGCAGGAATAGTCCCCCTGGTAACGTTCGTGGTCAGGGCCCTTGCTTTCAAATTAATTTGCGCTACTCAAATTTAAAATTTGTGTAGTTCTGCTTGCCTCTAGTATGAGAAGAGCATGTGAACTAATATGCTATACATAAAACTAATAAATGCAGTTTTAAGGTGATTTTGCACTCCAATAAATTTTGACACATTAATGATCTAAAACCTAGTTTTCCGGTTCTAACCTTGGGCTTCTAGATAAACGGAACCTTGGGTTTTAGCTCAGCAAGTCAGGTCTCATATGGAAGCTCCCAATAAGGCTGAATCCAACATGTGGGTTATGGGCAAAAACTAGGCCCTTGTGAGACACCTTTAGACCAACCCAACTTGCCCAAGACATATAACTTGGGATATGGAAATGCAAGTTTGGTATCAGTTGCTACCCAGTTCTATAATCCAACCCAGATCAAATAGCTGAAGGAAAAAAAGTCGGCTGAATCTGGAATCAACGTCAATAAAAACCACAACTTAGAAATTGAATTTCTGAAAGAAGGGTTATGGACCACCTTCTTCTATACTACTTGTCTAAACAAAGAGATTAGCTAGTTAGCTTAATTAAACCAAAAAAAAAAAACATTTTAATATCACGTTTAGCAGTCTTAAAAAATTAATTTGGAATCTAATCAAAGTTAAGAATCTTCACAAGAGATGAGCACGTGACCACCACCATTTTGAGTGTGATTTGTCTGCTTCTTGTGTATCTCTCTCTAATTAATAACCTCATCTTTTCACGTGATCATATAATATAGTATTAATGTTATAGCCGTATCATGTAACTAGTGTTAATTAACTGATGTAATTAATTACATTAGTTTTGAGAAAGAGATTTAAGGGTTGTGCGGGGAAGAAAGGTGACAAAGTAATGGGTGGCAAAAGCTGCGGAACAAGCTTCCTTTCCAACAATATATGTATACGTTAAATAATAAAAAGATATGTGTATGCAAGAAGAAGAGGCGACTTTTTGCATGAAAATGAGTTAAAAGATTACTGCCAAACATTGATTAGATGGGAGAATTAGATTCCGGCACCACCAACATTCAAAAAGATTTTGACAAATTAATTTGTTATTTATTTTTTGGTTTCTTTTGAAATCACATGTTGTAGATATCTAGAAGTTGATTAACTAAGATTTGATCTTTAATTTGTAGTTGCAGGTGTAAGGTGTATTTATCCTTTGATGGTCAGTAATCAATGAAAGAATTACTTCTGAAAAAGTATATTGTATTGTTTCATTATATGCATTACATTTAGAGTATATCCATTGCTCTCTTTTGTTTTCTTTTTTTTTTTTAAAAAAAAAATTCCTAAGTTAAAACTATTTTTTAATTTTAATGAAAATAAGAGAGTTATTTATTCCCAATTGAATATCCTAGCAACAAAAATTTAGATTTTTTTTTTTTGAATAAGTCTCATTTATCAAATCCATAGAAAGAGCTACACCCCACCATGGAGAAGGCAAATGATCTTAGGTTTTGCTTGGTTTATATATGGCAAATAAGCGCATTTAATATTTCCTTTCCTCTTACGAAAAATATGTACAAAATATGAAATGCCTTAAGAAGGAAAAGAAAATTTTCCTAACAATAGTAGGTTTGAAATAGGAGGTGACAATTTCTAATATTTCGAGAATTTGGCTTGATTTTGATGAAAATTTAAAATGATTTGATAATTTTGAAGTTAAATTTAATATGATCTAATCATAATTTGATTTATAGGTGAGCTTAAATTGATCTAATTTTAGCTCGATCCAAATTCAATTCTATTTAAATTATTAAAAATATTTTAAATATATAAAATTAAAATAATATTTTTATTTCAAAAAGTAAAATTATAAGTGATTGCATCCAATTCAAAATCTGAAAGTAATTTATAAGTTATTATATATCTTTAGTGATAACTCGAATGACCCATCTTTAATATAAAATGGTTCGATTCCATCATTTTAAACGATATAACTCAAATTTATTTCAATTTGAAAGTAATTCAATTCAAAATTGATGGGATCCAATTAACTAACCATCTATGCCAACCGACTTGTTTGACACTCTCCTTGAAATTCAATTAACTAGCCATCTATGAACTGTCTAAGGAATTAGTTAGCAAGAAACTCTCTAGACACTTGCTAGCATTGGTTGGTGAATGTCATCTTTACATCTAATCAAATATATGCTAATACTTTACAACGACATTATTATTATATTAGTGCTTAACAATTGATCAAAAACGCGGAATTAGAATTTAATTATTTCCAATAAAAGTGGGCCGAGTGAGGCTGACCTCGCTAGATTGAAAAAAAAAAAACATATGGGGACAGAATCTGCTTAACATATGGGGAAAGGTATGTTCAAATCTTCTTGGTAGAAGAATAAAAAGAGTAGGGTTGTTTAATTTCCCTCTGTTTCAAGTCTTTAAATTGGAATGTGAACATATATATATATATAGGACATTAATCCCCACTTTCAGGGTGTCAAGGCAAAAAGTAGACCACAATTAGCTTGTCCAGATATCGAAATCTCTATGTCCATTTGCGTGGAAAATATAGGGTATCTCGCAGGAAGTCAAGAATAAAAGGACAGAAATTAGTGGAGGTTTTATGCAATTTATGGGTGGTTGATGAATGTTAGTGTATTTATTTACTACTTAGTAAAAGATTGGAGTTCAATGGGTAAGGGTATTTATTTTTCAATTTTGAGAGTCCTCTTTACTGTTTAGTTTGTAAAAGTTGTATAATATATGTTGAGTAATTAAACCAGTTTCATTTTAAAACAAAGTTGGTTGTTAGGTAGATTATTTGACAGATCTAGTTCAAAAAAGTATGCATTTTGAAATTTTTCATCAATTGATCTTAGTTTTTTAAATAAAAAGATAAATATATCTTTAAATTTTATTTAATTATTTGTTTAAAAATTTACATTTATATTAATAATATTATATGTGTAAACACAACTAATAATAATAATTTTACCTAACACTCAATATTAATCAACAATCAACAACAACAATTAGCAATCAGTAATCAATAACCAACAACAAGTAAATAAATAGTCCTTAAGTTTCAAACTCCAATCCCATGATTGGAATTTAATAAATAAGCTTTTGCTTATCCTCTAATAACAATTTCAAGTTTTATGCTAAGATGTCTCCTAGAACTTTATCCATAATTTATTCCATTTTAGATAATGTATATATTCCTTATTATTGGATAATGTAATTTAAAGGAAAAAGGGAGGTGATCATAACTCCTCCAATTCTTTTGAAAATGGAACTAATCTTGATGGAAGTTTCCACCTTAATTTGGATAGTTCTATTCCATGGAAGCAAAAAAAAAAAAAAAAGTTAGAGAATATAAATATTCAAACTAGAAACAAGAAAAACATGATTATCTAATGAATCTTTAAAAGGAAGTTGTACATAAATGAGAGAATTGTCATAATGAGTTAAACAAGAAAACATTGGAGAACACATGATGATTCTCTAAATTGAGTCTTCAACAGAAATGAGACATCCATTAATTAATACTAACTTTATAGGAACTTGATTTGAACTTCCACCAAACTCATAGCGTAAGTTGTCATATTCAAGTTCTGATCTAAATTAAGTTCTTTATTATTTTACCAATCCATTGAAGATTTCACATATATTTGTCCCATAAATCTTGCTTATGTTATTGCCAAAATGCTGCTATGTAGCAATAGCACAAGCAATTATATATATATGTGCTTCATATTTTCATATACAATCAAAACTTCCCTACGTAAATTTTACGATACTGTTATGATACCATATCATTGTAAAAATTTTATAAATTTAAAACAATTATTTTCTATCGGGGCATATGAAATTAAATAAACAGGAATTTTTCTGCAGGCATTAATTAAATATTCAACAAAGTTGTAATTGACAATGAAAGAAGAAATTATTCAATCCGGTGATCATGGTAATATTAAGGCAGGAAGTATGAATCTTACAGGAAAAATGCCATACTTTTCAGAGCACATGCGTGGCTGATGCTTAGTATGAATCTTATGACTAAAGATGTAACGTCGATCTTTCTGCTTTTCTAACTGCAACTACAAATGCTGAATGGCAGCTACACGCCCAAAATCAATTATTATATGTAAAAGTTTATTGTTAACATATACATGATTGATATCCATTTGGTTTGGTATCCATCCGGTGATACTGATATACCATTTTTAAAATGTTTTCCTCCTTATATATATATATATATATATATATATATATATTATATAAACTAGCTGATTAGATATGTAACTTTAAATATTATTTTTTTAGATGAACACTTAATTACTAGTTGCAAAATTTAGAAGCTATGCAATTTATATAAATTAATACTCCCTCCATTTGAATAATTGACGTTTTACAAAAATCATTAATTTTTGAATAACTTTTGTTTTAAAAAAAATTTGTTTACAATACCAATATAACATTAATTAATTACTTTTTTTTTTTTTTATAAATTTACCCTCATCATCAGCTTCTTTGTCTCTTCCTAATTAATTGTTTTCTTATTAATATTAGTAACAGAGTTTAGTTAGAGATAAACTAAGGATATATTAATCTATATTGATTGAAATTATTTTTTTAATCTAAGTGTACACCTTTAAAACTTCAATTATTCAGAAATAGAGGGATATATATATATATATATATATATATATATATATATATATATATATATATATATTCTTGATTCTATATTATTGGATGAAATTATATTATCCTTTTATTCCTTTAAAAAAAAAAAAAAAATTTTGCTGACTCAGTCCTATGATTATCATCATTCTCTCTCTCTCTTTTATCTCCATTTCTTCAACCGTTATCACTAACCAATTAATCAATGAAGATTAACAACACATTGTGCTTAGTTTCGATGAAGTATTGCTCTTTCGAAATTTTTAAATCTCATGTTGGATTCTTCTCATAAGAGCTGGAGACAAATTTTTTTTTTTTTTTAAAAAAAAAAAGAAAAGAAAATGGGTTATGTTCTCTCTTTCTCCAGTATTGGTGATCTTGTCATCTGCCTTTACTAGAAGGCCAAGGTCTTTCAACAAAAAAAAAAAAGCCTTTCTTTTTTCTTTTGTTTTGGTTTTTAGTTGTTGTTGTCTAATAACAATAAAGATTATAACTTTTAGATTTATTTGAGCCAAAACATAATTCACTCCACTTTTTTCTAATACATTCAAAATACTTAAAAGGAATAAGAATGATCAAAATATGAATTATTGATCACCTCATTTACTACGAAATAAACACTTGATTGTTGAATTATTTACTCACCATAATCAGGAGTAAATATTTTTTGATTCAAGTTATAAATTTATAAATTTTTGAGATTGAATAAAAATTTTAGAGATTCTAAAATTTAAAAATCGGTATCGTGTCAAATTTTTTTGTTCAATTTCATGTTAAATTTGGAATAGTTCAATTTAATTATTCAGTTATTTCAGGTCGATTAGCCTTGATTCAGTATCAGTTCGAAGTTATTTCAATTTTTTATTCTAATTTTTCATACTATTAACATTAAAATTTTATTTTTAATCTTAATAACTAATATAAAATAAAATATAAAATTTTCACTTTGATCATTTAAGAACTAAAATAAATAAAAATAATTTAATAAAAAATAACTAATACTGACTTATATATTAATTATTATATTGCAAAATATTATTAATATTTACAATCAATTTAGTACAAGTGACAAATAAATAATCTAATTCTTAATTCTTAGAAGTAATAATTATTAATAGTACATATTTTTAAATTTGAATTCCTCAATGTTGACCATTTAAGAGTCAAATTAAATAAGTAATTTCATAAAAAATTAATAATTTATATCTTAATTATTAAATTAAGAAATTATTAATATTTTATACTAATTTACGATTAACAATTGATAAATAGTCTATTTATTAGTTATTATAATTAGTCAATATTAATATTGTATAATTAGCACTTTCATTAATACTAAATTTTTTTATTAATAAAAAGAGGAAATTTTATAATCGATAAAATTATATAAAGTTTGAATTTTAATTTTTATTTTCAAATATTCCAATCTTATCATTAGACTAAAATACTAAACTCCAAAATCATCTCCCTAATTATAAATGAAATGCATATATCCATTAGTAAAAATAGGGGGAAAAAATGAAACTAATATCTTATCATGGACCGTATATTGGTCTTTTTGGCTCACGTATCCCTTCCACAAGTAAGAGGGTACGTTCAAGGAATCAATGGCTGAATTTTGCCGAATCAAACAGGGTGTCTGCGACTTGAGGAATGTAGGCCTCATATGTCACGTGGGTGGGGACCCATTACGATGGGCCCAAATCTTTCACCGACCCTCATAGAGATAGATAAAGATATGGGACGCGGCAGTATATTTACATATATGTGTGCCGCGTACCTGCTTTGCTTTTGTACGCTATAAGATAGGGAAGAAGGAATTTTTTTCTTGCTGGTGGGACCCAATGGCATCTGACGTGGCACATTCGAAAAAGCAATGAACCCCTCCTACCGTAAGCATCTGATGATGACTTGTCTTTCCATTCCATATCCGGCGGCTTGGCCGCCGCCACCATCACCACTCCCTTTCCTCCTGAGTTTCTTTAATCTATTGATTTACTTAAATATGACTTATTTTTAATTAAAATGTGATATATATATATATATATATATATCCATTCACATGCCAAAAGATCTGTCCTTCACAGTTTCTTCACCATGAAGAATACTCTACCTGGCATAAATTTCAAATTTAAAAGAAAATTTAATATTCATTGAATTTATTTATTTTTCCATATTTCAGCTTGATTGGTAAGTCAAATAAATTTAGTTGAATTTAAACTTATTGAATTTTATTCATTTGCCACCTAGTCAAACCTCGAAATTTTTATATATTTTAAGTTTTGCTTTTGATCAATTAAGATTTTCTAAAAAAGTTTATACAGCTTATAAATGAAACAAAATTTTCAAGTTTTGTTGTTGCAAATCTTAGTTGATAGAAAACAAAAAATTTCTTTATTCTCATCAATATTTTTATATTTTGTTTATTAAATCCCAAAATATTTCAATGATTAAAATTAAATTCCCAAAATTTTAGTGAAACATATACTGAATACTTTGTTTCTGATAACTAAAATTCATATCATAGATAAATTGAAAATATTTATTTTTCACCTTTAAAATAATTAAAGCTGTATAATAGGAAAGAAACTAAGTTAGCCAGGGTGCTTTTTTTTTTTTTTTTACAATAGGAATATATCATTAAGTTGTATTGTTCTGAATTGATTGGTCTTAATATTGCAGGATATTAAGATGGATTTGTGAGGATAAAAGCAAATGATGAAAAATGCATTATCTTGAACATGACAGGTACATTTCCTTTGGTCTAATAAGAAAATTATGTCTTGCTATTCTTTGAATCTATATCTTAGGTTTGGTGCACTTGTTTAATAATTTCCATGTATAATTGCTCCACAAAATTTTTGCATTTTTTTTTTTTCAGTTGTCAAATATTGTAGCAAGTGTGATGAAAAAGCTATATCAGTCTAAAATATTAGATTCATTTGAATTAAATGGACTCTATTTTACAGTTACAGGCTGCGGATGTTATCTTTTTTTATTTTATATTTTCTTTTATGTACTTGTATTTTATGTATATGAATTATCTTTTTCTATATATATATATATATATATATTCATATTTTATGTATGAATTTTTTTCAAAATGATAACATTATCTATGTATTTTTTTTTTATATATATTGAATTGCAATTACATATGAATTTAAAAATAAATGATATTTTAGGTGTATAGTTCTATTGTTTAAAGAATAATTAGATATTAGCAATAGATTTTTCTATTACTAAAGTACCAAGAGATTAGCAATAGATATTTTCCATTGGTAACTTAGAAATATATTAATTTCAATTATTAAATTGATAATAAAAATTATTCATTGCTAATTTTACAACAAAAATTAATAAATTGCTAATCTCATTACTAATTTAGTAATAAAATTATTTTGCGAATTTCAAGTAAGGAGCAAAATACGAATGGGGAATTTTTGTTGTTATTCCATTTCTAATCAGAATTAACAATAAATTTTTTAAGTTTAATAATAAAAAAATTCTGTTACTAATCTGTAATTTTTCCAATAAAAAATCTCAATTTAATATTGTTAAAATTTTCAAATTTACTAAAAAAATTATAACTTTAGTAATATCAATTTATTCTTTAGAAAAATTTAAATTAACTTTATAAAACTTTCTAAATTTTATTTATATCATAAAAAATTTCTCGCCCCTAAATGTGAATCCTGCATCACCACCATTGTTCATATTGACTGTTCATATTGTGTAAAAAGTTAAAGAAAAAATTTATGAATTTAGATTTAGTGGTGCGCAAATAACCTCTAAAATTATGAGGTGATGAATTAAAATTCAACTAATAAACTTAACTTTAAAGACCAAAATGATGAACAGTGACCTCTCTTCACTTTTTTCTTTTTCTTTAAAATTTTTCATTTTTTCAAATAAATTTAAATTATGCAGATTTAAAACTAACAATTTTGATACAATTCAATTAAATAACATGAGACAATCCATAATTAAACAAGCTTGAATTTGAAGATAAATCAAATGATAAATAAATCATCCACTTATGACATGATAAAAAATTAAATTTAAATAGATTAATCCATAATATATATGATTAAATATAGTTATATAATTATATTAATGCTTAACATATAATAATATATGGCATGAATATGTATGTTTGAACACAATTTAAGAAATTTTTTTTATATATAAAAATATATATATTTTAGTTTTAATCTTATATTTATTTTAGATTTTCAATTTCACCTTCTATTTTCTTAATATATAAAATATATTTATATATTTACCAAATTATATGTATATGACACATTAATATTCATTATAATATAATTAATTAAAGGATTACATGGATTGTGTTATATAACTATGTCCTAAATATGTCAATATTAGAGTTGTAAATTCTGATACAATTAATTAAATAGATCATATTCAAATTAAATATTTTTGTATTATATACAGAATTTTAACATGATAAGACACAACGCAAATTGTTAGCTCTTGCTGGATTTAAAAATTTAACTTATATTTAATTAATCTATGTAATTTTAGATACAAATCTATTAATATTAATATGTTTTATTATTTGATTTTTTAATGAAAATTATTGGGTCATGCTTTTATGCATATATATTATTTAGAAAATTTTATGTTCCATACTCAAAAGAATTATAGAAATGTCATTGCAGATAACAAGTCTAGGATGGTAATAGAGTGGGGATCTGCCTTGATGAGGTAAATAATTTTTGTCCTTTTTCCTCCACCCCTATTCAATGGGTCCTTACACGGATCTCCAAAGTGGATCTCTATGAAGACTTGAAAAAATTAAAAATATTTTTATTAATTTTTATATTTATTAAATATATATTTTATATTTATTAGATATATGTATAAATATTTTATGTATAATTATATATTTTTGTATATTTATTAGTTTATAACATAAAAAAAATTTTATTTTATTATTTAATAAATTATATTTTAAAAAAATAATAGAAAAAAATAAACAAATTTGTCTTATGAGAAATTTTTATAGGGTAGAATCCCACAAATGTAGAGACAGGGAAAAATCCTCCTCCCCTCTTGATTAGAAGGGCGAGGCGGGGATGGTGGATAGCCCCCGCCCCGCCTTACCCCGTTGTCATTTCTATTCAAGTCATTGAGCTTATTAAAAAGATATTGATATTAATTCACTAAGTGAAACAAATTGTATGACTTTGTCAATTCAATTAGAAAATATTGAAAAAAGTTTTCATTGGCTGTAAACCTTTTTATTTTTTAATGTACCAATCAATATTTATTTTTTATAAATAAAAGATTCATTTTATTCTCTAAAAAAATTTATTTTTTAAATTACATTAAAAATATACTTAATCAACTTACGCATCAATCAAATAATCAACTTCGCATCAGTCAAATAATCAGCTTATGCATCAATCAAAACTAAGTTTCTTTTAAATGATTTTAAATATACACTCCCATATAGACTTAATACGTTCATATGTATTTATTATCTTTATCATAATCTAGGAACACCAAGAAATAGCCTGAAGCAACCACAGAAGCACAACCAACAGCGAATCAAGCAGAAAACCAACAAACAAGATCGAAGTCTTCAGCCATCACAAAAAAAATATACAAACAACATAAACCACTTGGAATTCCAAGACATTCCAGATAGCTTCCAACATTCTCAGAGTAACCTAACCAACCATACACTACTAGAAATTATTTTTTTTTTGTGACAATCAATATTGTCAATTAATATTAAAAGTTGTCACAAATAATTTTTTAGTTACAATAATTGTTGTTATGAGTTTTGCAATATATACCTCTGCAACTAAAAATCTTTACCAAGTATGACAACAAAAATTGTCACGATTAATGTCTAATTTGTGACAATAATTCTATTATTGACAATGCTATAATTAGCTATAATTTTTATTGTAATCAATATTCTATATATTGTCATGTATTGCTTAATATTGTCACAAATTAATTGACTACCCGAAGTAAATTTTGATGACAACTTCATTTTATTGTCACAAAAAAGAAAATATAACAATATTGATAGTCACTAAAATTGTATATGAAAACTCATAATTACATTAGTTACATTATTTATGGTCACTAATATGTATAGTGGTAATTTATAATTATCGCTCATAGTTTAATTTAATACAACTTTTATTGTCACTCATTCATATAGTGATTAAACTATATTATCACATAATTAATAAAAGAGTGATGATTGTAATTGTCATATATCTCTATTCATGTTTAGTTACAATTATTCACTTAAAAATAAGTAATAATCATGTTTAGTTACAATTATTCACTTAAAAATAATTAATAACAATAATTTTTATCACAAATATTATTTTATTTTATAACACTATTAGTAGCATATATATTTACTATCACTTTTCTATCATAACGTGATAATTTTGATTGTTATGAATATAAGCTTTTATAATAATTATTTTTATCATTATAAATTTACAAGACGACAAAAATCTATGATGAATGGCAATATATATTGTAACTATAATTAATCAATGTTGATTTATAATAACATTAGTCACTTTTTATTTGTTACTAAAATTATATTTTTTAAGAAAAATAAAAATTTGATAATATTTTTTAATTTTACTAGCAATTATATTTATGTATCTATTCAAATTATTAATAATAGAATAAAATAAAAGTAAAATTATTGACACTATACAAAAATACACATATTGAAATAATCAGTATCCTATGTCATATTTGAATTCACACTGGAATAAAATCTAAGAGGATCAAAAAATGCCAAAATGCTCAATTCGTAAGTATAAATTAAAGAAATGAACTAAAACTACTCAATCCCAGCAAATATACTAAAACACATTATCATTAAATAAAAAAATATTTACTTTTTATTTATTTATTTTTTTTATAAATATTTTTATTTAATTAACTATTAAAGGCATTCTAATCCTTGAAAATTATATTTAAGTGGATTGTTCATGTGTATTTTAAACTATTAATAATTTTAAAATTAATTAATATTTTATTTTTAATGCATCGGTGAGTAAGGTTGCCATCAAATCCTAGATGCATGCACATTATGCGAAGTAGATAGATTAGATTTATTAGTTCCATACGAGATAGATTAGATTTATTTAGTCGGCTCCAACTATTTTTTACATTTTCATATTAGACATATTTGGGCTTCTGTATTTCAATCAGTATAAAACTTTGTAATAGAAATATGAATAAGTTTGTATTCTTAAATGATTACTACTAAGTAAACTAAAATTCTTAGTTGAGTGTTAATTAAATTCGAATTCCTACTTTATAAAAATAAAATCAAGGGACAAGGAGGGAATAACAAAAATTATGGTGAAAAATAAAATAAAAGATAGATGTTGTTAAATTTTTAATTCAAATTTAAACTATAATATTTAATTATCACTATAATTAAATATTATCATGGTAATTTTTCTAATGAACAGTGTTAAACATATATGATCTAATGACAATAATTAAAATATATGTGACAATTTCAATTTATTCCTAAAAACATCTTTTATATGACAATTAAAAGTTGTCATAAAATTTAGACAAAAAATTATAGTTAAAGAAACTCATCTTTTAATTTTTATTATAACAATTTGTGACATAATTTTCATATTGTCTCAAAAAATTTTAAATTTTTCTATGGTAAGTGTATAACATTGTCATGTAATTATAAGACAAAAATAAAATTATTGTTGTTGTGATTAGGTGAAAATTGTTGTCATATATTATTTGTAATTCATGACAAGATTATTTCTGACCATATAAATTGTCATGAATAATAAAATTTTAAATTTTTTGTGATAATTGTATAATTTTGTCATGTGATAATAATTACTGTGATTGATTAAAAATTCTTGTCACATATTATTTATAATTCGTGACAAGATATTTATGACCATATAAAAATTGTCACGAACAATAACAATTTTGATTTTTTTGTGATTATTGTATAATATTGTCATGTAATCATAAGATAAAAAATAAATTATCATTACTATGACTAGTTGAAAATTCTTATCACATATCATTTAGAATTCGTGATAAAATTATTTGTCCATATAAAAAAATTGTGATGAATAATAACTTTTTTTTTTATAATTGCACAATATTGTCATGTAATTATAAGATAAAAAAATAAAATTATTACTACTTTGACCAGTTAAAAATTCTTATCACATATTATTTATTAATTGTGACAATATTATTTATGACCATAATAAAAATTGTCACGAATAATAAAAAATTTTTTGCTGTTGTGACTAGATGAAAATTGTTGTCACATATTATTTATAATTTATGATAATATTATTTATCATAGTAAAAAAATGTCACGAAAAATTAGATTTCTAGAGTGATAGCCAAAGTGGCTATAAACCAACAGCCCAACAAACCATGAGAATCGAGCCAGCCTCTCAATTAGAGTGACAAATAGTTGAGGTTGAATGATTCGAATCACATTAATTTTAAATCTGGTTATTTTAATGTTGATGAAATTCAAGTTACATTTTTTTTTTGGATTAAAGTTGTAAGTATTATCCGAGTAAATACATATAAATTTTTGAGTTATTTTTCAAATTTTAGATTGAATAACTTATATTTTTAATTCTTAAAATAAATAAAATATTATTTTAATTTTAAATATTTTAATAATTAAAATTAAAATTAATTAATTAATCAGCAGGTAAGGTAAAAATCAAATCAATTGACTTATAAATTGGGTTGAGTCTATTTCAATTTAGATACAAAAGCAAATTGAGTTTTTTTTAAAAGAGATTTCAGTCAAATAAAAAATTGCCGCTTTCCCCAATCAAAGAAAAAAAGGAACCAATATTCCAGAAAAAGCAACAGAACTTGATTGAATTGGTGATCAAGTTCAGAAGAGCTACTGCTCTTATGTACAGGGAACCAATCCCTTAACTAGCTAACTACTTTAGCTAACGAACTCGCAACTTATAACCATATATTGCATAAGTATCTTCCTGATCTTTATATAGCTAACAAACGATGAAACGCCAGCACCGATACTGCGGCTAACTAACCTTTCTTCTTTTTCTCTTGGACTGCTTGACAGTTCATTAAGCACATATACATGGTTGTAATTAAAAAGTTTGATGGGTATAATTCATCATCGTTACCCATAGTTCCTAAAGCAAATGAGGGTATAACTCATCATCGTTACCCATAGTTCCTAAAGCAAATGAAGTACCCACTAAATATATATTAGTAAGTGATGATTGCACTATATGACAGTTTGATGAACGAAGAACACTAAACTTAGCGACAGAGCTATTATAACAGGTGATATGCATCAAAGAGTTCGAGACATGATGAGATCATTTTGTTTAAGAAATTAATTGCCCCATTTATTTATTATTTATTAATTACGGCTGGCTTACGGTAATTTTTTCATAGAATACAATAAAGTTTACAAGTTTGCAGACAGCAATTCTAAAAGTTTCCTTTAAATTAAAAATTCTTGTACAACTTATTGAAAAAAAATTAAGATTAATTTATGAGAATAAGAAAATAGAGTAATAATAATTTATGGTTTAGACACTATTTATTGATATTTAAAGAATAAAATATGACTATTGCTAAGAGTTTCGACACTCTTTCACATAATATATATCTGAAATTTAAATTTATTAACTGCAAAATGAATAACTACTTATACTTATCTAATATAAAAAGTAAATAAAATAAAAATAATAGTAATATCTATACAGACTTATTTCATACAAGCCCATATGTTCATATCAAGTGTTCAAGTGTCATCATTAGATCAATTATTTATTTATCTTATTGAGATCAATGATGAATCAAATTTGATTTCCCTCCACTTCTTCCCTCTATTTTTCAACTTAATTTGAAAAGTTAATCTCAAGTTATATAAAAAGCAAAACAAAATTGTAATTTTCCAATGTGTATTTCTTTCCTCTTCATATGTGGTAAATTCACTATGATCTCCAATAGGAATAATAATAATAATAATAATAAGAGGGAAGAAGATTATATATACATGTTTCCACATGCGTAATCTATCAATTTTGACTCCAGCCTTCTTTATGACCTGAATTAGTCTGAAACCATATATTCATTTGACTAATATAAATATAATAATAATAATATTCATGCAAGGAAATTTCCATTGATAGAAATACGAAGAGAGAACGATATAACTAAACACTAATTAACTGCCGATTAATTAGGGATTCGATAAGCTTAATGGCCAACCATTTCGTCTCTTATGGTAGGTGAGTCTGAACTGAACTTAACTGTAATATTACAAGGCATAAAGGGCATACAATAAAAGCTTTTTCCTTTCAATAATAATCTACGTGAAGGACCAACCTCAATATTATTAAAAAAAAGTAAAGAAAAAGAAATTACATATTTTTCACGCAATTAAATAAAAATAAAAATAAAAATAAAATAAAATCCGCCAGGGGACAGGCCCAAGAAACAAAGGTACATTCGATAGTGACTCTCCCACCATATGACGCCCCCACCAAGACCCACTTTTTCTTAATTCTTTATTTATCTTATTATAAAGTTAATTAATAAACTAATTATATCAATTAGTAAAGAAATTAAACTTAGGGTTCCCCCCTCTCTTTGTCCTTCTACATGCATAGCCACCAATCACTTTATTTTGATGGTTACCAGAAATCAGTATAAAATGAAGCTTACATGTTAAGGAAAAAAAAAATTGTTTCATTTCCTTTCATTCCTTTCAAACCCTAAACATTTAATAAAACAAAAAGAGAGATAGAAAGAAAGAAAAGAGAGGTTCAAGTGAAGAGACGAGAAGAGAGGAGTGGAGAGGAGAGATCAAGCAAAGGAGAAGAAAAAAATGAAACACAAACAAAGACCCTTTATTGTCTTTCCTTCATCTCCACCTTCTTTCTCTGCAACTCTCTTGTTGATGTGATTCTCCACCTTATTTCTTAAAATTAAAAAAAAAGGAAAAAACCCATCAACCTTTACAAAAGAAAGAGTGGATTAAAGCTCAAGCATCATCCATGGTCTTCTCTTCCGTTCCAGTTTATCTAGATCCACCCAACTGGCCACAGGTAAATTTTCTTTTCTTTTCTTTCTGTGTTTTCTTTCTTTTAGGTTGCATACATAGCTAGCTACCTCACCAAAAAAGAGCCAGGAGAAAAGATAAATAATATTCCTATATACTTTAATGTTTATCTACTTCTATCTTGAATATACTATACCTATAGATGATCTTTATTAATTTTTTTTCTATTTTGTAGCACCCTAATCAGCAGCCAGGAGGAGCTGGCGGCGAAAACCCTCAACTTCCACCACCGCCACGGCCACCTGGAGGTGGAGTTGGTGGTGGTGATGGAAGCACGGCGGGGTCAATCAGGCCTGGCTCGATGGCTGAACGAGCTAGACTAGCCAAAATTCCACAACCTGAGGCAGCCCTTAAATGTCCAAGATGTGAATCAACAAATACTAAATTTTGTTACTTCAATAATTATAGTCTTTCGCAGCCTCGCCACTTCTGCAAGACCTGCAGGCGGTACTGGACTAGAGGAGGTGCATTAAGGAACGTACCGGTTGGTGGTGGATGTAGGAGGAATAAAAGAAGCAAAGGAATTAACAGATCAAAATCTCCTAATAAAGCTTCAGGCTCTACTAGCTCTAGTAGTAGACTTGTTTCCAATAGTTGCACTAGTGATATTTTAGGACACATAGTTCCTCCACCAGCACAAGTGCCAATCTTGCCACCTTTACATCATCTTACTGACTATAATTCGACCGACATAGGGTTAAACTTCGGCGGAATTCAGCCTCCCGTGGCGGCTACTGGTAGTGGTATGGAGTTTCAGATTGGTAGTACTAGTTCTGCCGGAGGCTCAATTTTATCTAGTGGACTTGTTGATCAGTGGAGATTGCAACAAGTGCAGCAATTCCCTTTCTTGGCTAATTTCGAACCACCAACAAGTGGGTTGTATCCATTTGAAGGAGAAGGAGTTGAGGCAACTCATCAAAATTATGTTGGTCAGCTAAGGTCAAAGCCATTGGAGACCGGTGTGACTCAGTTAAGCACAGTTAAAATGGAAGAAAATAATAATCATCATCATCAAGGGTTGAATTTATCAAAGAATTTTTTGGGTTTTTCAGGAAATGATCAATACTGGGGTAGCAATAATGCATGGACTGATCTTCCTGGTTTCACTTCTTCTTCTACTAGCCATCTCTTGTGAACTTGATCCTTTGTTTTTTCTTTTATTAATGAATTAATACAACACAGGTTTCACCTAAGAGACAAATCATATCAAGCAAATTAAGACAAAGATTTCCATGTTCCAACCGACCAGCCCACCTTAATTAACTTTGCAAGTTCCAAGGCCTAAGAGTCTAATCAAGAAGATGATGATGATGACAAATGGGGAAGGAAGGATTGGATCGATTGGTCGATGAAAGAACTTATCTCTCTCTCTCTCTCTCTCTCCACATGATCTCCTAAAAGAAGTTAGAAACGGTAGGCTTTCTAGTCTTGAAATTTTATTTTTTATTGGTATTTTTTGGTTTAATCTTTGTATTGCTTATGGGATATTATTATGTTTACAGAAGTAGAAAGGTCTATATGTGTTCATGGAGTTGGAAATATATCTGACATGATGGGCTTATATTGTTACAATGTTTGATCAGATTCGCAGTGTACTAAATGAGATGATGAAATGTGAAAATTCCCCATATATATATATATATATATATATATATATATATATATATATATATATATATATATATATATATATATATATATATATATATATATATATATAT
>CATIWR010349921.1:0-16657 GCA_949677035.1 Omphalea diandra
TCTACCATTAGGGGTTTCATAAGAGAGGAGAAAAAGAGGGGATACAATAGAAAAGGGAGAGCAAACAAAAAAAAGAAAGAAAGAAGGAAAGGAAAAGAAGAAGAAGAAGAAGAAGAAGAAGAAGAAGAAGAAGAAGAAGAAAAATAAGAAGAATAAGAATAAGAAGGATAAGGAGAAAAAAGGAGAAGAAGAAATTAACTAGAAAGTAATCTTGAGATTTTCTAGTTTTGGCAAAAGATATATGATTTCATATTTGTTTGACGATGAAATTTCTCCTTCATGGCATATTAATCATGAATAATTAATGAGAGCTATAAAGTAATTGTAGTTAAGATTTATGTGTGAGAAGTTGTTAGGAGTGAATATAAGCTGAATTCATTTTATTCTATTTTAAAGGCAGATTGTTGCACCCATGATTTCATAACCCTAGAAGATGAATTAGATACAGTGAAAACATAAAAATTGTAGGTTTATGTTTCATATAAATGCTTGTAAAATAGTTTTATCAAATAAGTTGTGTGTGAAGAGATATCCCTTTATTATGACTGATTCTTATTGAAACCTCCTTAGTCTATTAGCTTTATTTTCTAAGAATTTTGTGGGCCTAGAATGAGAATTAGTGAAGAAAAAAAATATGAAATTTATAGGTTTATGTCTCATCTACATATCTGTAAAATAGTTTTACTTAATGTTTTGTGTATTAATAGATATGACTCCTTCATTAAGATTGATCTTGAACCTACTAATGCTTGTAAAATCTGAGATTGCCAATATCTTTTGAGGACATTAGAAGCTAAATAAGAAAATATGCAAAACATGAAAATTTTCATTTATATGTTAACTAATTAGCTCTAAAGTAATTTTTCAATCAGACATTTGCGTTTTGAGAAATGATGAAGTATATGGGTCAATTTAGCATATAATTGCACTAAGAATAAGACAAAATTTTAAAATTCACCGTAAATTGTGTAGTGCATATTTTATGCTAAATTTTGGATATCTTGTACCCATATATGTCTAGTTTAAGTGTAAAAAAGAATCGAGTCATTTAAATGTGCAGAGATTACATTTTACTAGAGCACATATGCATAAAGTGATAAAAATCTTATGTTATCATCATGGATTGATTTCTAAAGGTATTAACGGTAATATCAGAAATAAGCCGAGACCATCCACAACTTTATAACTTGAAGAAAGATGTAAGTAAATAGTTAATGATACATATTACATGTGATTATGAATTTATATTTTATGGATTAAAATGTTATTTCTTGAGATGATATTGATAGATATATTGATGTGAAGATTGTTAAATTTTTGAATTATTTAGATATATTAATGGAAAGATGGTTAGATTTTTTAATTATTTAGATATATTGATGCAAAGATTGTTAGATTTTGAATTATTTATTTTGATGACATATGATAAATTATGGCTTCAGAATAAAAGTATATCATGATATGATTTGCCAAGGTTAATTGGTGTTGTTATTAGTCATTATATTGCTAAAATTTTGTTGGATTTATAAATAAATTATTGAAGGACTATTACTTGATATTGTTTGAGCAAGCAATTAAAGAGAACTGTATAGCCTGTGTGGCAATAACATATGATAGTCTATGTGACAAGAACATTTGATAGTTTTTGTGGCAATGATATTGATAGCCTGTTTGATAACAATATTTGATAGGCTATGTCACAATGATATCCTATAGCTTGTATAACAGCAACATATGATATTCTTGTGGCAACAACATTTGATAGCCTATATGACATTAAAGATTAGAAATTCTTGATTACATGTATGGATGAGATGATGGATTATTTATATTTAAGTTTATTATGTTATTTATGACTTAAGTATCATTAATTGTTTACTTACTGAGTATACAAGCTCATTCTTTTGCATCTAATTTTATTTCAAGAAAAGTAGACTAGAGATTGCATCTAGTCTGCATTTTGAAGTTGTTGTCCAGCAGTTTAATAGAGGGCTTTAGTATTTTATTTTTTTAACCATATTTGTTTATTTTAAATAGTTACTATATTGTAATACAAGATATATAAAGTATTCAAAACAAGCGAAGAATTATTTTTAATGACAATGAGACAACATGAGAGAATTTTGATTTTGTTATGTCACTTTAGTACTTCATACTCTATGAATGAGTTAATGCATATGCTTTGGAAAATAATTATGATATTCATAAATCAAGCTACTTAACAAATTGAGCAAAGTTAGATAAATAGAAATCTAAAAAAAAAAAAGAGATGTCACAATATGGGTTTTGAAAATAGTATCCTAGTTCATATCTTTAACAATAAGTTTGGTTATAGAATGAACATCATAAGAGGCTAACTAATGCATTGATTCATATATTACTATTATATCTCCTTTTACACAATGATAATACACCATCTTGACTTTAGGGATCTACTTAATTAAAAAAATGAAAAAAATATATTTCATAATGTACCTTAAATGTGAGCAACAGGCCAACAATTTCTAATATTAGAAGGGCATACAATGGATGAAAACATTGTTCACTCATTCTGGAGGGAAAACTTTTTATCCATATTTTAATTAAGGCTTTTGTAGGGGTGTTTTAAAGGTGATGTAAAGGAGGTTAATAAGGGTGAAGTAAGGAAATTGAATGAAAAATAATGAAATGTTAAATACCCTTATCTTGTTTGGAGTTTTTAAAAAATATTATGGAGTTAAAGAAGTAATAATATTAACGTTGTTTGAAAATTTTAAAATGTGAAATGAGAGTTAATTAAAAAAAATATTAAATTAACAATTATATCCAAGATATAAAATATTACCACTAAAGTATTTAGTAATTATCAAAATATTTTAAGGTTATGTTTGTCTTATACAATATTTTATTTTTAACTCCTTTACCCCCAAAGGATGTAAACAATTAACCTCCATTAACTTCTCCTATCATGAAAACTGTACTCCTAAATAAGGTTAATTATATTCATTTTCATTTCATCATTTAATCTCCATTATCCCACTTCCATGCAAGCCCTAAATAACTTAATTGGTTTTATTTTTGTCTAATCTTATTCATCATTTGCCTTTAAATAATAAACCCCATTTAGCTCATTATTAATTGCTTTTAAGGCTACAAGAAGAAAAAAGGAGTTAATGTGGTGGGTAGGGGAAGTTAATGATAGGTATTTATGGAAAGTTTAGGGCTTAGGCCTTAGTTTGAATTGTTTATTCCCAGTCACAAAGGAATCTACCATTGGCATAATATCTACACTTGGGGAATGGACAATTACAAAAGGATTCTTTGAAAATACCTTGAAATAGAACTAATTCCCATGTGTAGGAAAATTTTCTAGGAGAATAAATTCAAAAGTACATAGTTTTGATTTTTTTTATATACTTATTCTTATGAGGGATAAAATATTTGAAGGAATAGTTGGTATTTTGTATGGTTTGTTTAACAAATACTATTCAACCATTTCTTTTTTAAAAAAACTAAAAAATGAACACACATTCTGTGGGTTGTTATCATTTGTTATCTGACTCTGAAAATAGTGTTACGATTCATGTCTTTGACAACTAGTTTGGTTATAGGATGTAAATCAAAATATGTTGTCCAATGCATTGATTCCCATGTGATTACTATATGTTATTTTGCATAATAATAATATACTATATGAACTTTAATATACTCGCTCTTGTGGAGATAAAATATTTTAAGAAACAATTGGTTATTTTAACTGTTATGTTTAAAAAAGTAATGCATTATTCCACCTTTTTTTTAAAAACTAAACGATAAGCAGACATTTTATTAAACTACTGTCATTTTCTATGTGGGTTTTGAAAATAGTATCCTAGTTCATATATTTGGCAATCAATTTGGTTATAAAATGTAAATAAGAATAGGTTGACTAATGCGTTGATTCCTATGTTGTTACTATATCTCATTTTACACAATGATAGTACACTATCTCGACTTTAGGGATATGCTTAAATAAAAAAACTAAAAAAAAAAAGATATATTCAATGTGCCTCTAATGTGAGCAATAAGCCAACACTTTTTAATATTAGAAATGCACACAATGGATGGAAACACTATTCATTCATTTTGCAGAAAAACGTTTGATCCATGTTTTCATTAAATAACTTAATTGGTTTTTATATATATATATATATATATATATATATATATATATATATATATATATATATATATATATATATATATATTTATCTCCTATGTTACTTGCCTTTAAATAATAAACCCCCCATTTAGCTTATTATTAATTGCTTTTCTCATCACATGCAATATATTGATTTGAAAAAATAAAAAGATCACATGCATCTAATTATAGCTTTTATGCACTTGGTTTCTCAGGTGCAACCAAACGTATCATAACTTAAATGGAGTTACTTATAAATTTCAATCAACCGCAATCATGAACCTAATGGAATAGAACACAAAAAAAAAAAAAAAAACCAATATGGACTAGCATGAAATGATTTTTACCATGTTTATTTATAGGAGTTAAAAGTATCTATAAATGCCATGAGCTAAATATCTATAAATGCCATGAGGTGTCTTTTCTATGCAGTGCTATATATGCAATCAAATCACCATCAAACACATTACTTGTTAAGAAGTAATAGGAAATAATAATAAAAAATGGCTAACTAATAATTTATTTTCTGCAAATGTGTAGATACGAATGAAAGTCTAAATAACAAAAAAAAAAAAATTGTCCCTTTTTAAGAGAAAGGGCCAGAGCTTGAAACGACACCATTTTCAATAAGTGGATAGGAAAGGCATAACGACATTGGCTAAATATGGAAGTCAATGAAGAAAAAGGGCCATACAACGAGTAGAGACATCAAAATTGTCTTTGAAAGACTGAGAAATTCTAAAAGCTATATGTGCATTTCTAAAAGATCAGCTAGAGCATATAAAATGACATCATTTTGGAAGGAAAGTTAAAGAAGAAAGTGGACCCAAAAGAAAGTATGGAGGAGAGAAAAAATTTTCAAGCTTGCCATTGCGTGTCATTTTACTCCAAAAACCAAAAACCACAAAATTGCTACTACGAAACAACTCTTTCAATTATCCTTTAAAGACTCAAAAATTTCAAAATCACCTTTATGCAATGTCTTGTAACAACTTTTATAGCAATATTGGTTTCCTTTTATTGTTTATATATCAATATATAAATATAAGCTTCGTATTTTTGTAAAAAAAAAAATGAATTAATGAAAAGCAACTTATCACACAATAAAAAAGTATATTAATTATTAAATAATAAATTATTTTTTTATAGAGAAACAACTAAATTGTTAATTAAGATAGAAACAGAACAAAGAAAGATTCAATTTGACCCTTAATTACTATATTGGATCTAATTAGATCCAATTTTAATTTTATTGCAATTAACTACAAAATATTAATAAATTAATTATAATAAAATCAATTTTAACTTAATGAGATGCGTAAATGACTCCACTATTATATTTAAACTAAACAAATTATAAATTATCTTCTTACACTAAAAGAAAATAAAAAATTATTCTATTTTCTTTACTATAATTACCATTGCACTATGATCCATTATTCCATTCATTTAACTCTATGATTCGCTTAAATATCTCTCGAGTGATGAATTATTAACGCAAAAAAGTCTCATTTGATTCAAATGATAATGTAATTATAACTTTACTCAATATCATTTTTGTCATTATCCTCTTATGCAATGGTCTTATATTCGTATCAATTTGGCTCTTTTCATTATTTTTTTATTATAAAATAATTCATTCTTCTTTTATGTTTGATTTTTAATTTTGACTATTAATCTTTTATTTTTTTTATTGTTTGGCTCAATCTTTCTTTAACTTGTAAGCAATTTATATTTTAATTGTTTTTTTTATCAATTTATGATTTTTTACTTTTGTTTTCTTAAGTTTTTTTGATTCTTGAATTAAACATTCAAAATTTTTTTAAAATTTTTGTTTTCATGATCTCCCATTTTTTAATAGTGATTTCTTAATTTTTGAATTAAAAATCTATTTTTTTAGTTTTGTTTTGTTTTGTTTTTATTTGTTTAAAAAATAAGTGAAAGCAAATAATGAAGATGAGGGAAATGAGTTTCATGTTTTTTCTTGGCATGTAATATTCTATTTCATTTATAAAAAAATTAAATAATTTAAAATCAAGAATTTGGGTCTTAATTAGTTATAAAGTTAAAATTAAACTTAACTGGACCTAACATAATAATTAGAAGGGCCAAATTGGATTTATTTCGAAATCAACGTCCATTCAAATTATCTTACTGTATGATTTTAAAATTAAAATTACCAGCATGTACTTGTAATAATAATAATAAAAAGGCACTCTTCTCTCTCTCTCTCTCTCTCTGTCTCTCTCTCTCTCGTTCCCTCCATCGTCTTCCTCTTCCAATGTCCTTCAATATCACACACATACAGACAGACACCTTCAATATCCTGATTCCAACTAATCTCTCTCTTACATTGTTGTGAAACGCCGTCGATGTTAACGTTAGAGGTTGAGCTCCGTTCATTTCTGGATTCATTTTAGTAGCGGTTATCATTGATTTCTTTCTAATTTATTATCGTAATCCAATATCTGTTCTATCGGTTTCTTCTTTAACTTCGTATCAGGGTATCCCATTCATCTCCATGGAATGTCCGTTCGTACGCATTTTTCTTGTTGATTGACTGGTAAAGTATCGCGGAATCCTTTTTCTAGGTATTTCCCCCGTCAGATTCAATGTTCTTTTTGGTCTCTCGATCTATTGCTCTTATCGTTACTACCTTTTATTGTCTAAATCACTTCCAAATGGGAAGAAATGGTATTTTCCTACTTATGTGTTAGCTATTTGATGATTTTTTTCGTATAGTTACTTGATTATATATTAGCGTACTAATATGTTATCATTTAGAATGAAACATGGACTACATAATTTATCATGTCTTTATATATTATAGGAAGACCAAGTCAATAGCTCAGCTATTATAGCTAGTTGGGCTCTTTCATCCCTTTTTCTGGGTTCCCATGCTATTTTTGTCTAAATAGATTTTAGTGATTTTTCATTAAATGAGTTATGATTTTTAGTTTGGTGTGGTTTAACACTTTCCTATGCTCTCTCTGCTATAGGTTCTGGAAATGGATTTCTGAATTTCTTACCACAATATCGTTTGCCGTTCTTATTTTTCGACCTGTTTTGGTTGTCTTGCATGGGATATTAGGGTGGTAATGGATTTTCTTGGTGGTGAGACTCCAGCTATCCTGCAGCTTCACAGATGGGGTCCCCCTCAGCTCCAACTGAATTTATCAGAATTTCGTGAAGCATTTATTTCTCCAACAAGGGAGCTGCTGTTATTACTATCTTATCAGTCTGAAGCTTTGCTACTTCCTTTGGTTACGGGTGAATATTTTGTAGAGCCTTCTTATTTCCATCTAGTTTAATCCTTTTATATTTAAATATTTCATTATATTGTGTCTTTGCTATCATTTTCGGGTACTATATTTAACATGTTTGTCTTAAAATGTGGATTTTGTTACTTTATCCATTTGTATTATAATTTGGATTTCAATTGTCTGGCTTCAAAATGCGTGACATCCTTTTACCTTGACTTCCGATCATCTTGGCAGGGGATCCCATTGATGACAACATTTGCGAGAGTTGCCACAATGAATGTCTGCAAAATCAATCTTCAGCAGCTTCTTGTTCCCGATCATCAGTGCAGAATTAATCTGGTTTTGATAATTGTTTTTCTTTTGAACATAAATTTTCAACATCTCATACTCGCCCTTTTATTTCTGAGGTGAATTCACTGGCTTGGGTTGCATGCGGGGATGCCTATAATCTGCATGAGGATGTTTTGTTCAGAGAGCTCCTATTTGTGTCTAATGGTTGTAGTGTCACAGTGCATGCTTTTTGTGCACCTGATAAAACTGCAATGGTAGGACCTAAATTGGAGGAAGAGTGTGTGGAAGGGAGGTGTGTGGAATGGGGCCCTTCTTCTACATTAGCTCAAACTATGAAGTCTCCGGATTCTTTCGATGTGTATTCTGAAGGCATCACAGCTGTTAAGAAGATCAACAAAAATATGCAAGATTTAGGTAAAGAAAGCAGTGCTGCTTCTAAGAGGTGGTTGCAATCATTTTTCAATAAAGCTGAAATGATGAAATCTGATGGTAAGATATGGACTAGGTTCCCAGAAAAGACATCATTTCCCAGCTCTGCAAAGGTTGTTTCATTTAGCATTATTGAGAAGAATTTACCACTTCTGGACTTCCTTTCTCATGGAAACTGTCTCAAATATAGAAGAAAGCCGGAACAAAACTGTTTTGGATCCAGATAGTAATATGATTGTGTCTGATAGTTTTGTGTCAGTTCATACAAATGTTCCAGAGTGTTTTCTAGTGATTCACATTGCCTAATTGGATTCGTTCTAAAGTTGGAAGATTCTTGTTTTGTCTATGCTGCAGATGAGATTGAAAGAAGCAGGAAACAAATTCTGCTTCTTGTTGCTAGATTATACACTTCAGGTATCCAGTGGGTTTCTGTAGTGAAGCTTGCCGAAAGTGTAAGTGTGGACCCTGTGGTTGAATGGACTGACTTTTGCTATTCTGATAACCTTCTTGTTTGCCTAAATGCTTCTGGGTTAATCTATTTTTATGCTTCAATGTCTGGCGAGTATGTTGCACGTCTGGATATTTTACAGGCTTGTGCGTTCAACCTTTCAATCAAGTCAATGGCGGCAACAAAATATTTCTGTAGTTGCTGATGCACAAATATCAGTTGATGAAATTCATGATAAGTCAACTTCTCAACTTGGTCATTTATTTGGTAGAAGAATGTTTAGAAAGTTGCTTGTTGCTTCACATACTTCCTTGTTAGCAGTAGTTGATGAATGTGGTGTTGTTTATGTTGTATGTGCTGCTGACTACCTGCCAGACCAATGCTATGCATATGAGAAATTGCTTCCACATTTTCAAGGGCTTGGCATGTTTGTTGGTTGGGAGGTTGGTGGTTTTGATATAGGCCACCAAAGGTTATATCCTAATAATTCATTCACTTGGAAAGGAGATGCCTCCTCTTTGGATTATAATCAAAATAATGCATTTTGGACAATCCATCATGGGAATATTCATGGAAGGGGGGTCGAGGATGACTTTCGCTCAAGTGTCTCTTTTGCTGTATTACAACATAGGTTTTATGATCCTGAGCTGCATTTACAACTGATGCGTAAAGTTTTTCTTCCGACTAAAAAATTTAGTAAGGATGATTGTCTCTGTTTTTCGCCACTGGGAATTACTCGTCTCACCAACAGGCAGAATATTAAGAACCAAAGAATGGTTCTCGTCACTCATCTGAATCTGCATATGGGCTTAGGGGCTCATGACGACAGATGCATGAATTCTGAGGGCAAAATGTATTTCCAAGAGAAGGAAGAAACTTCTGTTGGAGAAGCAATTGGTTGCTCTTTTCATGGATGTCTGTATTCAGTGAATGAAGTCGGCCTCTCAGTTGTTCTTCCTTCTGTTTCTTTTTCACCAAATTTTCTTTGGCAGCAGAGTTTCGATGGAGGCACTGGATATCCACTGAAAAGAACTCTTCAGATAGAGGAATCAAAAGAGCTCTTCTCAGTTGGGAAAGTTGAAATTTTGGATAGAGTTCTTATGTATGAAGGCCCTGAAGAGGCTGATCGCCTGCGTTTAGAAAATGGTGAGAAGATTACTAGCTTGCCGCTACATGTTGTCCATTGCATTTCTTTTATCAGTAGTTAAATCTGTATCCATTATCAGCTTCATAAAAATGTAATTGAAGCAATATCCATAATTCCATAGTGGATATTTGATTCAATTTCTCTGCCTTCTCTTAAAAGTTCTAGTAGTTTATTTTATATTTGATTATCACATGGTTTTCCTTTTACAAGTCTGTGAGTTGGGATTTGTCTGAAATTTTATAATGCTAAATAATTCCCAATCATTTATTATCGAGTTGCATTTCTTAAAATCCCTAGAATTTTGGTCTTAGGTAGCTGGATTTAGTTTGTGTATGACGGACTTGTGGGCATATTCATGGTGAACTATACTATGTACTAGTAACTCTTGCTTATGTACTTCAACTGAATGTTGGACTTAAATTTTTAAAATCTGTAAATGAATGGTATGTTCATTGTAATGAAAGGAGTGCCCTGGGATGAGATGAGAGGTTGTTGTTCTGAGTATCTCACTGTGTTTCATGATCCCTTTCCTCAAATTTATGTAAATACCCTTAATTTGATAACATTAAACTATTCTGGCATTGTTCTGAATCTCATTATAGAGAAAAATTATTTGTTCCAATTCTTAAACTTTGGGTCCCTTTCTTTGACAACAATTAAGGGACAATTTTTTTTTCCTTTCAATGAACTTTGGTGTTCTAGTATGAGTCCAGAATGCCACTGTTTTGATCATGCACTGACCATGTCCCCTCTTTTTAGACAACCAAACTGTTGGTAATTTCCTTTCTATCTTCCATTTCAACCTCATTGTATTCCATTTTTAACATTCTACAGGCTTGTAGATGAAGTATTTTATATGCATTGCAATTTTACAATATGAGGGAAAGTGATAAAAATGGGTTTAGTTTGGATAGTGCACACAGTTGTAAAGCGCCAAAGGCGGTTGCTGTTACTTAGGCGCTCGCTTTGGTGCCTTAGGCACGCTCCTTTAGCGCCTTCAGTTACTGCCAGACGAGAGAAAGGCGCGCCTTTCTAACTCCTACAACAACATCCATCTTTCACTCAAAATATCATGATCACTGGAATCCCAAATGACCGATCTGTCAGAACACAGTGTCGATGCGCCGGAAAGTTCACCAGCATCATCGGAAAGTCACTGGAATTCGACCAAACCGCCAATACTAAGGTTGCCGATCGCCAATCTGTCCATTTCCGGCTATCACGCGCCTGAAATTTATCTTCTTCAATCCTGTTTTGATTTCTTCTCTCTCTTTTACTTATTTTGTTTGTGGTGTTTTATTTATTTCTTTCTCTCCTTCTACCTATTCTATTTTTGGCAAGAGAAATTTTTGGGTTTGGTTTTGTTTCTGAGTTTTTGAGCTTTGTATTTTTGTTGCTTGTGATAATTTTTTATAGTTATGCATGTGTTTTCATGTGTCTTCTACATGCTACTTTGCCTTTTTTGACTGCTTATTTAGTGTAGGAAGGTTTTTGCCACAGTCAATAAGTTTTCAATTATTATAAGATTAGATAGAAAAATTAGTTGTCTTAGATCTTGTTACAATGGTTAGAAATAAATTTTTTCTAATCTAGTTCAAGAAAACTATTAAAGGGTTCGAAATATTTTTACTCAATATATAATGATAATATATATACAATTATTAGTTCTTAATTTAAATTTTATTTTTTTAATTTTTGCGCCTAATGTCGCTCAGGCGCGTACTTGGCTTGCACTTAGGCTCCAAGACCCCTTGGCGCTTAGTGCGCCTTGCCTTTAACAACTATGTTTGACTCATTGAAGATATGTGGTGAGAAAATACTTGACATGGTTTGGAGATGCATATCATACACTAACAAATGAGCTTGTATGGAAATTCAGGCATTCACAATATGAAGGAAGACAATGAGCAAATTTAAGGTGACATAGGCTGAAGTAGGAAAAAAATATTTTCAATGCTAGGCCTTTCTAAAGATGTGATTCTGAAAAGAGCAGAACGGAGAATGGATTTGTAAAAATGTGCTTTCTCATGCACATAATTTCACTTGCTGTTTTGATGTTTCTTTGCAAAACCTACAGAAATGGATAATATTATGGATGGAAATATTTGAAACTAAAGTGAAGTGTATGTATCAACAATTTCTTTATCTTGTTTATCGCACTAGATTTTTAGGGAAAAAAAAAAGAGATGACATGAGATGATGATGATACATGTAGTTATTTTATTACATTCCAGAAATGTGTTTTTGATTTACATTTTTGATGGATATGCCATGTGTATGGAGGTTCTAATTTCTGGATGGTGCCTTTGACCCTTGAATGCACGTACACTTCATTCCAGTTTCATGTGTGTATTAGGTATGCATATATGAAGTAGAGGAGGCAAATATTATCTGTATGAGGATGATAACTGAAGTGATATTGGTTATAATGATAAGAAATTGAACGGAATTTTGTGTGAAATTGTAAATAAAGGAAACGTTCACTCTTGTCAATGTTTAAGGTGGTTTTCTACTTTGTGTTGAAGAGGAGGGTGACATATTTTGGTAGTAATATTGGTGGCATGATTAGTAATGGAATATTAAAATATTGTATATCACCACAATGGCGAAGGTTGGTTAATCTTCTCAACTCTAGTCATGTAATGACGGGCTTTGTCTACCTACCTCACTCTCTCTCTCTCTTTTTTTTTTCACTTTTATAAAAGCACAAACTGCAAATTATGATTTTTTTTATATTTTTTAATTGCTAGATTTTTTTTTCCATGACTTGTAAGCAAATTCACCAATGTTAATAATTGCATTTTGTGTCAAGAGCATATGCAATGGGTGAACATACAAAATAAATCTGACTGAGTTGAGAATGTTAAGAAGGATTATTGGAAGCACAACAATAGGAAGGTGGAAGGACATAAGAAATAAATGTATCCATAGGAAGGTGGGGAGTGGTGAAGTACTGTTGCCTGTTTTTATTTTTAATTTTATTATATAATAAGTGCTTGGGCATGGCTATAGAGTTGCTGCATTTTTGAGCTTGAATATTCTCATGATATTCAAATCACTACCATGACAGGATGGGACATAAAATACTCAAGGATACGTCGACTACAAATGGTGTTGGACTACCTGAAATTTGATGAAATAGTGCAGTAAGATTACATTCAGTAGGCTTTTCTATTATTTCTTGATCTTATTATATGACTTATTTTTATGATGTCAATTAAGTAGCTTTTGCTCACATCTTATTATGACTTTAAAGTTAGTAGCTGTTGGCATTATACGAACTTGTACACTTGCTTTTGCATACAACTTACATCTATGCATATGTTTGCTTATATACATGGACATATCTAAAGAGAAGGCTCATGGACATCTAAGGAAAAGGCTTAATAAGCTTTTTAATAATTTATACATATGCATATCTTTTGAATTGAATGATCATGAGGGAGAACTTGACAAACAAAAATAGAATAATGTTATTTAATAGGAAAAATTTAATGTGATTACTGATTAAAAAAATGCATCAGTATCAGATGAATGAAAGATAATTTATTTGTTTCAGAATAATCATATAGATTCTCAAAATCTTTATTATATGAACTTTTTTACTTGCGGAAGTGGTGGAGTTTTTCAATTTAGGCTTCAGCTCATAATTTCTCATTATGGATGGTAATTCATTTTTTACAATTCAAATGAACTCTAACTAGTTGGGATTGGATTCATGAGCCATTTGTTCCATTCTCCTTGGCTTATCTCAACACCTTCATAAAAGATGTAGTGCCGCTAAATCCTTTCCAATTATTTCCTTCATGTCATCCTCTTTCTTATCTCATGTAGCTTCATTGTGCTTAATCTTTTATTCTGATGCATTTGTTGGTCTATGTTGCACATGTTTAGACTATTTCAGTCTCCCTTCTGTTACTTTAATGTCATGTCGATTAACCCCACTTGGATTAGTTCTGCTTCCATTGCTAAAATTCCAATGCATTTATTTGAAACCTTTGACCCTAGGAACGAGGATGCTCTCTCTTATCTCCAATTTCTTGTTAACAGTGAATCAGATTTCATATATAATATAGAAAAAATATTTTATCTGAAAATATCATACACCAATAGGTATCTCTGGGATGTGCTTTTCAATTGATTCATGACCAATAGATTATCTGAAAATATCATACACCAATAGATATCTCTGGGATGTGTTTTTCAATTGATTCATAACCAAAGTAAATCAAGTTTTCAAAGCCAATCCTTGGTGTAGTCTAACTGAAAATGTTAATGTTGAAATATTTTAGCTAGTACATTGAGCATCCAGCAGCATTTGGCTTAGTATTAAAATATTTGTCTGATCACCTTGTGGACTCGACCTAGCTCTATCCTTTCACAATAATATCCAATGCTTGCTAATAATCATTTATTGTGTCAATGTCATGTCTGCATGTATTAAATTGTGAAATAGTTCTCTTTAATTTTCGGATTGTTGACAGATCTCTAGAAATGCTCATGGGTGTCAATCTAACAGAAGAAGGCATTTTGAGATTGCTCTTTGCTGCTGTTCATTTGATGTATCACACAAATAGTAGCGACAACAATGTTTCTGCTGCATCAAGGTGAATGTTTTCATGAGATCTCTTGTTTTTAGCAAGTGCCATGGGCTGGTTCAGTTAAGTTCTGGTTCAGGAATTGGTTCAATCAAAAACTAAAAAGAATTTCTAAAATGTACATTAATTTTTGTAAAGTTAAACGTGTATTTTACTCATATTTTTCATTTCCACACACACACAGACAAACGGATATATATTAAAGAAATGATCATATAAACTAAGAATACTATTTGGAGATGGGGCAATTAATGTGAAACAAAAAAAAAAAAAATTCAATTAATGTGAAACCAAAGAAAAAATATCAGATGTTGAAGGGAGGGGCGGGACCAAAATATTATCTTTGTATTTTATTGAATTATTGGTCAATGGATTCGACAAAACTTAATATTATTTTTAAATTTGATGGCAAATTTTTATTGTTTAGTTTTTAAGGAATTAACGAGTTTTCTGAAATTTTTTTTAGCATGTAACGGACT
This sequence comes from Omphalea diandra, assembly GCA_949677035.1. Classification (NCBI taxonomy): domain Eukaryota; kingdom Viridiplantae; phylum Streptophyta; class Magnoliopsida; order Malpighiales; family Euphorbiaceae; genus Omphalea; species Omphalea diandra. The sequence continues at coordinate 14,815 of CATIWR010349921.1, forward strand.
GATTATTCCACTTTAATGGAATTTTAATGATTTGGGGGGGAGGGGGACCATTTCTAAAGTTCAAAAATTCTTTGGAACTTAAATGTGCATGTGAAACTTTGGGGATTACTATTTGACAGCCCCTAATTTTGGGGATCAATTTTAATTTCTCCCAATTTTTTTCTTATTTCAAATCGGTATCATAGGGTGCTTGCACTGGCCACTTTCTTCACATCCAAAATGACTTTCTTCACATCCAAAATGATTAGAGAATGTGGGTTGCAGCAGCATAAAACTAGCGCATTACAGGGTTTTAGGAAAACCCCTTTGCTCTCTCTTCTGCCAGTTTTATGCAATGAAGTACATTATGAAAGTGAGGACTCAAGAAGGCTTCATGATATGGCTCGCTTTTTGGAGATCATTCAGAATCTGCAGTATCGACTTCGAGCAAAATTAAAAAAGCCTGGCCAGGGACTGGTATGGTGCTGTGTGTGCTCATAACATGTGCTGAACTGTTTGCTTGTTATCTGTTGCTTACCACATATAATCTTTTCGTGATGGTATAGGGGGATGGTGGAGAAGCATTGAATTTCATGGACACTGATTTTTCTGAGGCTGAAGCTCAGCTTCCAAATTTTCCAGCTAATGCTGTGTCAGTGGAGACACTTAACCAACAAGAACTTTCAATTTCTGTGTCTTCCATTTCTTTGATATCCAAGAATGTGCTGGATTCCAGTACTGATTTGAATCGAGATGATTTGACTGCAGTGTCTGTATTTATGCCACAAGCTGGAAACCTAGGGAGAGAAAATTTTCCCTTGGAAAATCCCAAGGAGATGATTGCACGGTGGAAATTAGATAATTTAGACCTTAAAACTGTGGTTAAGGATGCTCTTCTCTCTGGGCGTCTTCCTTTAGCAGTTCTTCAATTACATCTTCGTCGTTCAACAGATATAGATACCGATGAAGAGCCTCCTGATACTTTTAGTGAAATTCGTGATGTTCGAAGAGCCATTGCTTATGACCTATTTTTAAAGGTAGCTTTTGATTGTGTACTTACAAGGTAGTAATGCACATTTCTCCATTAATCATGCGTGGCTAACAGGGTGAAACTGGGCATGCCATTTCAACATTGCAAAGGCTTGAAGAGGAAATAGAAACCTGCCTAAAGCAGTTATTATTTGGCACAGTGAGGAGATCTCTTCGAATTCAAGTTGCAGAAGAGGTGAGAAGATATGGTTATCTAGGACCTTATGAATGGAAGATGTTGGAGAAAATGTTACTGATAGAGGTATTTTCTTTTTTTTTTTTTTGCTGCATTTTCATTACACAAATGACTGCTGCGATTTTCTATTTCATGCTCTGATGAGGCTTTTCTGTTTCTTTCTTTCTAAGAGGCTGTATCCTAGCATTAGTTTTTTGAAAACTTTTCTTGGTCAGCAGAAGGTATTGATGAGAGCTGCATCAATTTTCAATTCACCTGATAGAATTAGCTTGCAACTATTGCATCCAGAGCTTTTTAGTGATCTTATCATTGAGTGTGGTGAGATTGATGGAGTCGTTTTAGGTTCATGGACAAGCATCAATGAGAATTCTTCCCATGCTGTGGTTGATGAAGATAACGCTGATGCTGGATGTTGGTCTGCCGCTGCAGTGTGGTCTAGTTTCTGGGATCAAAGAACCATTGATCGTGTAAGTATTCCTTTTACTTTTATTTAATCTGTGAGTGAAACCACATACTCCATGAAAACAGCATCACATGGCAGTTTGATAGGACATTGACTTGGTAGCCCAAACATTTCTTCAGACATCTTTAATAGGTTCTTGATAATATTATTGCTGAGATATGCTAAAGGAATGGCGA